>CAUYLG010030131.1:0-51363 GCA_963573385.1 Cacajao melanocephalus
TCCTTGGCCTCCCAAAGTGCTGGGATTATAGGTGTGAGCCACCGTGCCCGACCATGAGTATAATTGTAAATAGAAGTTGAAAGGAAGTTACTCAGTTTCTGGCTCAGAGAGGAAAGTTTTCCATGATGTTCCAAGGGAACCTGTAATCTCTAAGATTTCAAGCACTTTTTACGGAAGGTAGGGTTAATTACTTTTAGAGCTCTGTTTTAACTATGTTACTGACTACAAAACAAATCTCAAAATACTATAATATTTCTGTAATTACCTTCCCTATTTAGCTTAATTTAATGTTAAGTGGAATTTGATGACAATCTAAATTATGCAGTAGGTATATCGATAATAATGATGACCAGTAGAATTATAATAAAAGACTTGTGTTCAGAGAGTATACTGACTTTTCAAGGTTAGTACAGAATCTTGTTGATTGCATTGTAGAGATTTGTAATTGAAAAAATAAAGATGCAAACTGTCTTAATATTAGGGTACTCTGTTAAATTAAAAATACATAGTTCCAGATCTTTTAAAATGGTTGTTAGTTGTACATATTTTAAAAAGATGATTTTCATTAAAATGCTAAGGAATGAAGATTTAACTCAGTGAAAATTGATAAGATCAGTTTTTATTTTTATTCACATATAGTTGCAAAACGTTGCTATTTGTGGAGGGGAAAGAAGGCTGGGATTTTCTACTCTACCTTGTTGATGCCGATCAAAGTTATTAAAACGTCAATTTAGGCCGGCACGGTGGCTCACGCCTGTAATTCCAGCACTTTGGGAGGCCGAGGCGGGGGGTGGATCACGAGATCAGGAGTTTGAGGGCAGCCTGGCCAACATAGTGAATTCCAGTCTCTAGTAAAAATACAAAAATTAGCCAGGTGTGTTGGCACGTGCCTGTAGTCCCAGCTACTCAGTAGGCTTAGGTGGGAGAATCGCTTGAACCCGAGAGGCGGAGGTTGCAGTGAGCCAAAACCATACCATTGCACTCCAGCCTGGGTGACAGAGTGAGACTGTCTTAAAAAAAAAAAAAAAAAAAAAGTCAACTTAAATGCATATTTTTCTTGTAAAGTTTTGTATTTTGTATTACAAGAGCAAGACATAATTACGAAAAATATGAAAGCAGAAAAGCACATCTTATCTATCTAGAGTTATATTGTCAAGGCCCTGGCTTTATTTTTATTTATTTATTTTTTCCTAAGATGGGGTTTCACTGTGTTGGTCAGGCTGGTCTTGAACTCCCGACCTCAGGTGATCCGCCTGCCTTGGCCTCCACAGTGCTTGGATTACAGGCGTGAGCCACCATGACCGGCCGGCCCTGGCTTTAAATACTTCCAGAAAAACTTAATTTTTCCATAATTTTACTTCTATGTACCTGTGTATTTTCTATGTCAGATATTTGTGTGCCTTCTGTAAGATAATAGTTTAAGATGAGAGACTGTTCCTTACCAGATGATGTATTAAGCTTTTATATGTATTTCCTGATTTTATTCTCTCAAGGACTCTGTGAGGTAGGTTTTATTTTTAAATTTTTATTTTTTAGTAGAGATGGGGTCTCGCTATTTTGACAAGGCTGGTCTCAAACTCCTGGCCTCAAGTTATTCTCCCATCTGGGCCTCCCAGAGTGCTGGGATTATAGGTGTGAACCACTGAGACTGTCCAGCATTAGGGATTTTTCAAAGTAAATTTTAGGGTCGTGACCTTACATTTTCATTGGGAGGAAAATGGCAGACACTTTGCTGAATTATAACTCTATGAGTAAGTTCTCTATCATAGTGTTCAGGTTGTCAGATTAGTTTTTTTGTAGTGGGAAGAGCCATATGTGTTCATTCCATGATTGACCCCTAATTCTTGTAATAGCTTTTAACTGGCAGGATCATCCAGGTGAACAGTTTTTCATACGTAGTATGAAGCAGTTGTATTTCCTTTAACCTATTTATCAAGTTATGGAATCTTTGCTAGTTTCTGTTGATGGCAGTTCTAGCTCAACTGTAGCTAATTTTCATTGAGCACCCAGACTACTTACCACACTTTGTAGGCACCTTACCCGAATTTCCCATTTAATCCTCTGGACCACAGTGAAGTAGATAATGTTAACACCATATGAGAATACTGAGGCTAAGTGAATCCAGGTCCATAAAGTTAGGTGCTGATTCAAGATTCAGATTCTGAAGTTTGACTGCACAGAGCCAATCTCTTTAACCGTTATGGTGTAATTTTTTTTGAAGTATAATATGAAGTACAAATATGTTTTGCCTCATTATTACTAATTATGAATTGTTATTAATTAATACAAGGAGAATTATGAGGAATAAATTGGAAGGATGCCCAGAGAAATGATTTGAGCTATGGCCTTTGCTTTAGAAAAATCTGCTCTAATATGGTAGCTGCCAGCCACAGAGCTGAAATATACTAGTCTGAATTGAGATATGCTTTAAATGTAAAATACAAATTGGGTTTCAAAGACCTAGTATTAAAAAAAGAAAGAGAAATACCTCAATAATTTTTTTTTTTTTTTTTGAGCTGGAGTCTCACTGTTGGCCAGACTGGGGTGCAGTGGCAGGATCTAAGCTCATTGCAGCCTCACCTTCTAGGATCAGGTGATTCTCTTGCCTCAGCCTCCTGAGTAACTGGGATTACAGGAGCCCTCCATCATGCCTGGCTAATTTTTGTATTTTTAGAAGAGTAGGGGCTTCACCATGTTGGCCAGGCTGGTTTCGAACTCCTGGCCTCAAATGATCTGCCCATCTCCGCCTCCCAAACTGTTGGGATTACAGGCGTGAGCCACTGTGCCCAGCCAATAATTTTTTTTTATTGATTACATGTTGGCTAATATTTTAGATACATTAGGTTAAATAATAGTGAAATTAATATTACCTGTTTTTCATGCATTTTGTTTTGTTTTGAGATGGAGTCTTGCTCTGTTGCCCAGGCGCGATCTCAGCTCACTGCAGCCTCCGCCTCCCGGGTTCAAACGAATCTCCTGCCTCAGCTGCTTGAGTAGTTGGGACTACAGGTGGCTGCCACCATGTCCGATTAGTTTTTGTATTTTTAGTAGAGACGGGCGTTCACCATGTTAGTCAGACTGGTCTTGAACTCTTGGGCTCCAATAATGCACCTTCCTTGGCCTTCCAAAGTGCTGGGATTGCAGGCTTGAGCCACTACCTGACCTCTTTCTTTAAGATAATTTATGCTCTCAGTTGTTTTAACTTGCCTGCCATACTCTAGCTTCAGCGTTTTTTGCCATCTATTTTGGGAGGATGAACAGAGGTCTCCATTAGTAGAATAGCTGATGAAGTTGATTGTTGTTGGCAAAGGGATGCACTCCTGTGTTGAGATTTCTTCGGGATCAGGAGCCTCAGAGGCTCCCGACTTCCTTTCTTAAACTACGTAATTAATCATAGATAGCTTTTTTTGGTCCTCTTCATACAAACTTTTTGTTTTTATAGTTTTTCAGGTTATTTTCAAGTCTTAAATTTTGTTGATATGTGTTCCTAGTACATAGTAAGCCCTCAGTATATATTTGTTGAATGATGTGTAATCTTGGTAACTAATTTTATCATTTCTGATTTTAGTTCAAACTGAACTTAAATGATTTTTTTTACAGTTGTGTTTTGATCATGGTCAAGTTCAGATACTGTCACAAACTTTATGCATACATAGAGGGAACTGTATAGAACTTAAGCTCTGCAACAAGAAAGTCAGAATAGTTTTTTTGTTTGTTTGTTTGAGTCTTATTCTGTCACCCAGGCTGGAGTGCAGCAAAGCAGTCTTGGCTCACTGCAACCTCTGCCTCTTGGGTTCAAGTGATTCTTGGGCCTCAGTAATTATTGTAGCTGAGATTACAGCCATACACCACTAAGCTCAGCCAATTTTTGTATTTATAGTAGAGACAGCGATTTGCCATGTTGGTTAGGCTGATCTCGAACTCCTGACTTCAGGTGATCCTTCTGCCTCTGCCTCCCAAAGTGCTGGGATTACGGGTGTGAGCCATCCTGCCTGGCTCAGAATAGTTTTGGGTGGTCATTTGGAACCATTAATTCATTCCATTCAAGGAAAACAGTTAACTCATTCCATTTCAAAGAGAACTGTGTATTACTACATACAAATGGGTGAACCTAACAAGCCAAGAACATAACTGGTGTGCAAGCAGTAGTAGATTACTTATGTTTGTTTAACAAATCTTCACATCCTCATTGTCCCCCTTTTTTTTTTTTCAAATTCGAAACAGTTACATGGTCAATACTAATGAATGCTGAATACTCGAATAACTTTTTTCTAATTAGAGCTTATTCCATAATTGGCCAGGCCCGGTAGCTCACACCTGTAATCCCAGCACTTTGGGAGGCTGAGGTGGGGCGGATCACTTGAGGTCAGGAGTTCAAGACCAGCCTGACCAACATGGTGAAACCCCATCTCCACTAAAAACACAAAAATTAGCAGGGCATGGTGGCTGGTTCCTGTAATTCCAGCTGCTCAGGAGGCTGAGGCAGGACAGTCCCTTAAACCCAGGGGGAAGAGGTTGCAGTGAGCTGAGATTGTGCCAGCACACTCCAGCCTGGGCATCAGAGTGTAACTTCATCTCAAAAAAAAAAAAAAAAAAAAAAAAAGAACTTGCTCCATAATGATGCAATAATTACTGTAATGTATAATGTAATTGGTAAATTTGTAGACTTTTTAGATTTGTGGTACAAGTATCTAGTGATTTGAAATTATTTTGTAGATTTAGTTGCATAGATCTTAAAAGTATATTGTTTAAAGTTAAGACATTTGATTGCAATAGCAACCTTGACTATTGCTTGTTGGAATCTTTTATGTGTTGTAAGCATCTTACAAGTTTATTACACAAAATGTATATTCGAGATCCCTAGAGATGGAAAAATTAGAAAGATGGATGTGTGGAGTGGTGATGCATATATGTGCTATATCGAAAATGTGTTGCTGACAAAATATTTGATGTATTCGAACTCTTAAAGGTATATGTTTACATATACATGTGGATAATTTTACACACACAAGTACGATATAAAAACTTCATTTATTGCATTTTTTCCTTTTTTTTTTTTTTTTTTTTTTGGCTCCTGGTTGCCTTTCGCCACCTGGGTCTCTCATCTCCCTCTCCATATTAGGTAACCCTTGTTTGTAGCAAGTGTACATGGTTCCAGATATTTTTACCATGCTCATAGAATTGTATATAGATACGTGTTCAGATAAAAGTATAGGGTTTTCCAATATTGCTGTATAAAAATAGGATCATTTGGCTGGGTGCCATGACTCATACGTGTAATCCCAGTAGTTTGGGAGGCTGAGGTGGGCAGATCATGAGATCAGGAGATCCAGACCATCCTGGATAACATCCTGGAAAACAGTTGAAACTCCTTTCTACTAAAAATACAAACATTAGCTGGATGTGGTGGCAGGTACCTGTAATTCCAGCTACTTGGGAGGCTGAGGCAGGAAAATCACTTGAACCCAGGAGGCGGAGGTTGCAGTGAGCCAAGATTGCATCTTTACACTTAAGTCTGGCGACAGAGAAAGACTCCGCCTCAAAAAAAATAAATAAATAAATAAAATAAAAATAGGATCGTCCACATCTCGACGATTTTCATGTGGAGTATGATTTATTTAAGGTTATGTGGTTGTAAGAATATATACAATTAAGCCATTACCGAGTTAGTAGACATACATTTTGTTTTCAGTTTTTTATGGCTCCACATAACTATTTCCATTGGATAGATTTTAAAGACTGGGTTAGCTTGGTGAAAGGGAACCTTTTAAGAAAAACCCAAAAAACTGTAATAAGTGTTAAAAGATTACTTTCCAAAAAGGCTTCCTGTTTCCTCCATCAACAAATGGCAGCTGGTTTTCTTTGTATCTCTGCCAGAAATTGGCTTTATTAGGTTTAATTTTTGCCAGTCTCTTGGATGTAAAGGGATATTACTTCATTAGAACTTGATCCCACTTGTGAATTTTAATGTTTGTTTGCCATTTGAATTTGTTCTTCAAGACTTGCCTTTTTGCCATTGAATTTGATTTTCTAAGAATTTGTCTTTTGCCCATTTTTCTATGGGGGTGTCCTTTGTCAGTGTTGGAAGTCTTTTTGTATTACGGATATTAAGCCTCACCTAATGTAAGAGTATCCCCTTTCTCACCTATTTATTTAGATTAATTATTTATTTTGAGATAGGACCTCAAAATAAATACTACTTTGTCATCCAGGTTACAGTGCAGTGGCAAGATCATGGCTAATTGTAGTCTTGACCTCCCAGATTCAAGTAGTCCTCCCACCTCAGCCTCCAGAGTACCTGAGACTTAAGACATGTGCCACCATGCCCAGCTAATTTTTAAAAATAATTTTTGGTAGAGATGGGGTCTTGCTACGTTGCCCAGGCTGGCCTCAAATTACTGGCACTCAAGTGATCTTCCTTCCTCAACCTTCCATAGTGCTGGGATTACAGGCATGAGCCACACTGACCTGCCTCCCCATTCTTTTTACTTCTTTTCTTGTATTGCTGGCCATAGTGACATTTTAGTTTTTAACATACTCAATTATTTTTTTCCATTAAGTCTTCTGGGTTTCCAGTCCTGGTTAAGACAGTCTGTGCCCAGATTATACATATAATTTCTTAGATTATTTTGCAGTTTTATTTATTTTTTTACATTTAAATAGTACATTATTTTTGCATATTCATATGGATAGGCAGTTATGCTAGTGCCATGTATTAATCATCTCTGTTTGAAGATTGTTTTTCTTGCATGTGTGGGAATTCGGTATTTGCCCTCCTTAGCTTGATCTCCCTCACTTCTAGGATTGGGATGAGAGGATGATGCTCAGCTTCCTGGAGGGCTGGATTCCATTCCAGGTTGATAAACCCTCCTAAGAAGAGAGTCTAGGGTGTTCTGGGGATACCATACAGAGCTTCTGGAGAAGGGAACATTGTGATTTGCCTTTTGGTAAATAAGGCCAATTAGGGATCTTATTTTCCTTTCCTTACTGTCTTGGATCCTCTCTTGTTTTACCTACGACATAGTAAGTAGTGGGATTTGAGACCATACAGTGAAACCACTATATTGTAGTGTCTTCATTTAGTGAGGTTTTTTTTTTTCTTCCTTGCCCTGATAAGGAGCTCTTTATGTATCTGTTAACTATGTAGACAGTCCAGAAACATAAAGTGTTTATTATGCATCTTTTAAATTACTTGTCATAAAAGCTCCAGGAAGATTTACCATGGCAGTAGTGTGGAGGGAGTGGCTTTAAGTACTCTTAGCACATCTTTGAATGTCTGGGAGTACCCCAGTTTAAGAATCTTCACCTCCTTTATTTTGCAAATAGAGAAATTGTTGTTGTTTTAGGAGACCAGGTCTCCCTGTGTTGCCCAGGCTGGCCTGGAAATACTGGGCTCAAGTCATCTTCCTCCCTCAGCCTCCTGAGTGGGTTGGGATTACAGACCACCCTTGGGTGTCCATCTTGAGAACTTTAAAGTTGCCTAGATAATGATGATCACCCAGATCTGAGACACACCACATCAGACTTTGCAGCTTGCAACTTGAATTTCTTTTTCTTTTTTTTTGAGACAGAGTCTTGCTCTGTTGCCCAGGCTGGGGTGTAGTGGCGTGATATTGGCTCACTGAAACCTCTGCCTCCTAGGTTCAAGCGATTCTCCTGCCTTAGGCTCCCAGGTAGCTGGGACTACAGGTGTGCATCACCACAGCCAGCTGATTTTTGTTTTAGTAGCAGTGGGGTTTCGCCTTGTTGGCCAGTTTGGCCTTGCACTCTTGACCTCAGGTGATCTGCCCACCTTGACTTCCTAAAGCGCTGGGATTACAGGTGTGAGCTATCATGCGCAGCCTTTAGCCTGAGTTTCTTATCGGAACTATAAAGCACAGAAACACTGTTTTCTCAGTTCTCCCAGTGAAAGCACATAGGTAGTAGCACTATGTAGATGTATGAGAGAGAAGTTAATTCATTAAGCACAGTGGATGCCTTATTGCATTGGGCTGTATTCTCTTAGAACCCTGGTTTACAAAGATTGTTTGCTTTGTTCAGTTTTCTCTTTCATTTTCAAAATCCTGTTAAATGGATCATACTGTGTAGGGTGCAGAGCAGACCGGGAGATTCTGACTGTGGATATGTTCATTTTAGGTGTCAGTAAACTGGATGAAGATGTCTAAATAGTTGGAAGTTGGGTTTAGAATCAACAGAATAGTTTTTCCATATATAGAGTTGGGAAGTTAGTGGAAGATCGATGCAATTTCTTTTTTTGTGGGGGGACCAAGTTTTGCTTTTGTCACCCTGGCTGGAGTGCAATGGTGTGGTCTTGGCTCACTGAAACCTCTGCCTCCTGAGTTCAAGCGATTCTCCTACCTCAGCCTACCGAGTAGCTGGGATTACAGGTACTCACCACCATACCCAGGTAATTTTGTACTTTGAGTACAGATGGGGTTTCACCATATTGGCCAGGCTGGTCTCAAACTCCTGACCTCGGTGATCCACCTGCCTTGGCCTCCCAAAGTACTGGATTATAGGCGTGAGTCACTGTGCTGGGCCTTGATGCAATTTCATTATACATAAAACAGCATCAGGTATAAGAGGCACTCTACCATGAAGAAAGAAGAAATGTGCCAATTAATCTGAACATGGTTATATTTTGGTATTCTTACGTGCCTGTTGAAAGATATCTTTTAAACACTCCCATACATAAAATGGGAAGTTCAAGCAAAAGAAATTCGTTAAAACATATTCATATTGAGATATTTGTGTTTCTTCTCAAAATATCTTCCTCAGTGCCATGGAGAGTATTGATGTTGTAAGCATACTTTAAAAGTGCTCTCTATTATCTCCAGGATTTTCTTCCACAAATTTTTACTCATTTTGTGAGCTTTGATCCTGGTGCTTTCTAGATTTTATCGGAAGGTATCAACAGAACAACATTCTGATAAGAAACTGCAGTCATCCTTACAGTGGTTCTTCATTGGTTTGCTGACTGAAATGTTAAGGAGTTACCATCAGGTGCCACAGAAAATTGGAAGCAAACCAATTTTGAGCACTAAAGAGCGAAATTTATATCCTGACTGACATGTGGCTATCAGCTATTCCAAGATGCCATCCATTGTAAGACGCATCCTGATTTCAGAGATGTTAAATTGTTAAAATTGATGAGCTGGAAAGCTAGATTGGGGCCACAGTATGAATCAGTAAATAAACTGATAATTGATCAAGGAATAACAGGTGATAATCAAATCCATTGTGGCAGTTCTTGGGGAAAAAATAAACCGGAGTTGCTGAATTTGCATAAATTATGTTAGTAACTTTTTCTTATGGGCTGTATTTTGTAATCAGATTTATCCACAGCAATAATATTTAACTGATGTAGTTGGGGAAAATGGAGAGTTAACCTAGTCAGAGGAAAGACCTTTCACCATCTGACAAACAGCCCAGTGTCTCTAATAAAGAAGAATTTATTTTCATGAATTTATTTTTGTAAATACAGTAAGTACTTTACCACAACTTTGCATCAGGAATTAAGCCATCAACTGCACTTTTTATTTTTAAAAACACATTTGACAAATGAAGGCATACAAAAATGTAAAGTTATTTCTGACTGTTATGCCGTATCTAGAGAGAAAAATAAAATGTTTAAATTTATTGCCAGTGATTCATGAGAAGAGAATTAAGAAAAACAGTAGTCTAAAAGCTGGCGTGACAAACTATGTAACAATACTTGATCAGCTTTGAGGGAATCCCTAATGTGAGTCTGATAATTCTTTTGCTTGCTTAAGAGAATAAGTGTGAAGTAGAGTTGTGATTCCCGACAGGTCCCCTGCTTTACCATGAACATGTTAATTGGTTGGAATCTTGAGATTGGAGTCATTAAAAAGTTGGCTTAGCTAAGGATAGTTCCTAACCTCCATTTAGGAGGATTGTACTTTTTTTTTTGCTGACTGTTCTTTTGTTGTCAGAAAAAAAAAAGGCAGTTTGTTTTGCAATCAGAAAACTCTTCTAAGAAGAATTTTGAATTATGAGAGTTACACTTTTAGTACAGTGTAAGTCTTGGACTTTTTTGGTTCTGAACGTCCATTCTAAAACTTTGGATTCAAGCTGTGCTGTTTCTGATTACATTTGATAGTCTGCTGAAGGTTAAGGTTTTAAAGTTTCTGTTTACTCTGTTATAAGGAATGTAAATTTAGTGTTGTAGTGAATTGCAATGGTAGGAAGGCATTAGTGAGTTTTAAAAAAATCTATAATAATAGAGGAATTTGAAATTATAGTTACTTTCCAGTCAAAAGAATTTTTCTAGACTAGGATGATATTTTCTTAATGGGTTTATCAGGAATGTTCCTGAAGGGACAACTCTACAGATTTCTAAGCCACAACTCAATTAAGGTATCTGATATATTGATCAGTATTTTAAACATTAAAATTTTCTTTGAGCTGGAATCCGAGTTTTGGACAAGATAATTGCCTTACCAATTGTGAGTTAGTTTTTGATATTTGGGAACCTTGCTTTGATTTTTTTTTTTTATGATAGGTGCCTTATTCCCCTGATTAACATGACTACCAGACTCAGTCTTTTAGAGTTGAAAACTATATGAATTGGGAAAAGCATTTCATCATCTGGTTCATAGTGATTTAGTGAAAAGAGCTCAAGACAGATGAGGTTTTAAATTCGTACTTTTAACCTAGAGAGTGAAACTTTGGGGCTATATGTGTATTGTTTCAACTTCATTTTTTAAAAAATGAACTCTCTTATAAAATGAGAGGTTTATAAATGATATTTTGTCCTCGTACAGAGTCATTAGGTGACTTTTCCACAGCCAGGGTCTGTAATTCATCTGTTCAGATTTTTTGTTATAGTTGCAATATTAATCTTTTAACTCCTGAAATATATTCATACCATGTTTCTTTCTGTTTAAACTATAGGATTTTTTTTTCTATGACTGCTCCTGTCAAGTTGAAAAACTTGTTGTTCAGCTGTTTTCTGTAATTTAAAAAACATATTCATAAAGTAGGCAGATATCCTGTGTACTTTTTTCTACCCACAGACCATTTAAGCACTATCAAAAAAAAATGAGTAGATCTTTATATTATAATAAGGTAGGATCTACAAGACACAACAGAAGAGAAAAAGTTCAGAACAAATTGTAACAAATATGTAAAACTTTAAGGGAGATTTATATATTATTAAAATCACATTTTTTCCTGTGAATTACTTGTTCACCTGGTTTATATCCATTGATACCTTTTCTATCAGCTAGTTCTTACTCACCTGAGGATATCTGGAATTGTGAATTTAACCCTGTTGTATGTTGTTTCACCCCCTGTCCCACTTTCTCCTTTGTATGTGATGCTTTTATATTTTAGCTTCCGGGGTAGTATACTTTTATCAAACTTTGTGGTTTTGGGGTTTTGCTTTTTTGGATAGAAAGGCCTTACATTGGCTCCTGCTTTCTCCTGAAATCTTTATTGATTTTTTTTTTTTTAAGTTTGAATGTTTTTTTTTTTTTTTTGTAAAGACATCCATTTCTGTTTTCCTTAAGAATTATTTAAATGTTCCAATACCATTTTAAAAAGAATCCATTCCTTCCCTATTTGTAAATTCTTAAGTGACTTAGGCCTACTTTTGGAATCTGTATTTTGTTCCTTTAAAATATATTTTCCGTCTTCATTATTGTAGTTTTAAAATAATCTTTAAAGTTTGGTAAGTATAGAGTGTTATTGTTCTCTCCCACTCCAGCCCCCTCTCACCCCATTTTAGAAGTTTCCTTTTAGAATGCTGTCTTTTTAAAAATTTTTTTTGAGATAGGCTTATTTTATTACCCACCTTTGCCCTCCTTGCCCAACACAGACACACTCTTCCTCAGTATTTCTGTGGGATCCCATTGAATTAATAGGTTAATGTTAGGGGCATATTGAAATTTTTATAATATCAGGGTCTCTAAGAATGTGATAGTGTTTTACATTTTTCTGAATTTTCTATTTATTAGAGCTTCACCCAGTTTTGTGCATAGCTTCTGTGCATATTTTTGTTGAGAACACTTGTAGGGTTTATTTTTTGGCTGTTGCTGTAAATAGAACATTTTTTGTATAAAGTTTTTATCTTACAGCTGCTTGTTGTTTACATCTAGAAAGCTAATGTATTGTTAACTTGCCACTTAAGTGGATCTTTGACTAAGAACCTTTTTTAAAAAGTGGTTTTATACTAGATTGCTTTTGAAATTAGTTCTTCAGATAGTGTTTTTTCACTGTTCAAGGATTCCTTCTACTCCTTCCATGCTTACCTTCATTTTCCATTTAGTTTATGTCATTTCTGGTTATTATACGATGACTATTGTTTTGTCAGAGTTATGGGTACATTATAAGTTTTTTTTCCATTTATCTGCAGCAAGCTGTGAACATTTGAATACACTTGAGATGTGTTATACTGCCTATTAATGATTATCTTATAGTTAAGAGTTCCAAATGTAAACATATATTGGACTGTGTGAGTGAACAAGACAGGTGACCATTTAATAAGGATGCCTTGAAATCTTTCATGTCTGCATATGTATGGGAAGAAGAAAAATAAATGTCATAAGGCTTTCTTCTGAGAAATATGGGGCCTGGGCCAGGTAAGTATGAATCAGAAGAGAGATGGGGACTGAGGATGGAAGATACGGAGACTTAAAGGCGTAAAGCCCCTGCCATGTTCAGACAAATGTGGCTGTTAATGGTGTCTCCTGACTGGCAGATTTTGGTAAAGACCCAACCCTGTCAATTTGGGTCTTCTGAGCAGGTGAGGGGACCTAGCATCATTCTGGTGACTTGGAGAGTACAAAAATACATTTACAAGTATTGACTGTGTCCTGTATCAAGTGGACTCAATTTTACAGAAATCTGGCACTTAGAAGCACATCTGTCTAATGTTTAGGAATTGGAGATTAGATTTTATGGAGTAAGATATTAGAAATTCTTCACCACAGTCCAAATAAATTTTAAGGACTAGGTATCAGGCCTTAATCTAGTAAATCTCATGGCGGAATGATACTGGCAATAAAAGTAGATGTGCGAAGGGGCCTGGTGCGGTGTCTCATGCCTGTAATCCCAGCACTTTGGGAGGCCAAGGCAGGCGGATCATGAGACCAGCCTGGCCAACATGGTGAAACCCCATGTCTACTAAAAGTACAAAAATTAGCTGGGTGTGGTGGCGTGTGCCTGTAATACCAGCTACTCAAGGCTGAGGCAGGATAATTGCTTCAACCAGAGAGTCGTTGCAGTGAGCCGATGTGGCGCCACTGCATTCCAGCCTGGCGACAGAGCAAGACTCTGTCTCAAAAAAAAAAAAAAAAAACCAACACTACAGATGTTTATGCATTTTTTTCTAACTAGGGAAGCTAGTTAAGTTTGGTGTTCCTGCTATTCTTCGATTATTGTAAAACACAACAGAAAATTTGTATAATTGCCCATGTTGCCTCATCTAGTTGGAATCCACTCATTCTTTTGCCTGAAAGATTATCAACATTTCCTCTCAAATCAAAATATTGCCCCCCCCAACCCTGTAAACCCACTGCACATTCTGAAATACATGGTCAGTTACTATTAAAATAAATTTTCCTTGTAAACTCGTCTCTGAGCAACTGCATCACCTTTTTACTCTAATAAAATTATATCTCTTTCTTAAAGACGCCCTTTGAGTCACCCCTGGCTGGCACCATGCACACAGGCTTCAGGACTTCCCTGTGCAAGGCCAGTCCCCATGGCTGTACTCTTCAAGTCAACCCTGTAGCTCCAAGCTATAAGATATACAGGGTACAGGCCTGCTCTAGCAGACCAAGGATCCAAGCTCATCTCAGTAATCCCCAGTGATAGGCTGGCCCCAACATACACAGGTTCTAGAACTACCCCTGTGGAGCCAGGTTACAGGTCAGCTCCTGTGATACAGGACCCAGATAAGACTTATTAGACCTAGACTCCAGGACAGAACCTATTCACGCCACATCAAGCTGACCTCTGTGGCACCAGAATCAAAACAGCATCTGTGATCCCACAAACTCAAACCCATACAAAGGCCCTATGCCTTCCCAGCACCAGGCCAGTCCTAGCTTCCTATAGCCCCAGGCTTCTGGAGACAAGGGGCTCCAGGCCTGCTTTAATAAACTCAGAGTCCAAGTCCAACCCAGAAGACCCTCGTGCAAGGTTAGCCCTCAAAAATCAAGGCTTCAGAATCAGCCATGCAGACCCAGGCTCTAACCTAACCCCCATGGACTTAGGATTCAGGCCTTCCCCCGTGGACTCAAGGCTGCCCTGTGAACTCAGTGCTGACCTGGTGCTGGTGTGTGCCTAAAACCTGAAGCAATGTTGGCTGGTTGTTGTCTGAGCTGGTGTGGAACCTGGGCTGGGCCTGGAGCCTGAGACAATGGAGTAGCCTTGAATGCAACTCTAGGAGTGCCTCAGTGAAATCCAGTATTGGGCAGGCACCCATGGCCCCAGACTCTAGACCCATTGACATGCTACCTACAAGAGGCTCACTTGAACTTCATGGGCAAACATGGATTAAAAGTGGAAAAATATATTCCATGCCAAAGGAAACAAAGAGAAAGCAGGGCTAACTATTCATATATATCAAATAAAACAATCTTTAAGGCAAAAAACTAAGCATCAGAGTAATGCTGGCCATAGCCAGATGATTTTGGAAGTGTTTGCTTTTCAGTTTTTTGGAAGAGTTTGTGAATGATTAGATTTTCTTTAACTGTTTGACAGAACAGGTAAATTAGTTCATTGAATAGATTATGCACTCCCATGTTCATTGTAGCATTTATTCACAATAGCCAAGATACTGAGTCAACTTAAGTGTCCATCAGTGGATGAATAGATAAAGAAAATGTGGCATATATACACAATGGAATACTATTCAGCCTTAAAAAGGAAGAAAATGCTGTCATTTGTAACAGTATGGATGAAATTGTAGGACATTATGTTAGGCTAAATAAGTCAGGTACAGACAGACAAATACTGCATTATCTCACTTACGTGTGAAGTTAAAATAGTCCAACTCATAGAAGCAGAGAGTACTGTGGTGGCTACCAGGGGATTGGTTTGGGTGAGGAAGAGGAGAAAGGGATATTTTCATTGAAGGATATAAAATTTTAGTTAGACTGGAGAAATAATTTCAAAGATTTGTTGTACATCGTGGTGACCGTGATTAATAACAACGTATTATATTCTTAAAAATGGCTGACAGAGTAATTTGTGTTCTCCACACACAAAGTAATAAGTATATAAGATAAATCATGTTAAATAGCGCAATTTTGCCTCCCCACAGATATAAATATTTCAAAACACCATGTTGTACATAATAAACATATATAATTTTTTATATGTTAAATAATTTTTTTCAAAAGAGAAACAAGAAGTCTGTAAACTCCTACTATGTCATCTATCAAATTAATAGCATTAATGCTTATGTTCGTTGCTCTGTGTTCCGCTACTTTTCAGCTTTCCCATTTCAGACTATTCTCCTGTCTGTGTCAACTATCTATTTCCACTGGTCTATGCAATAACATCACTCCAATATTTATGCCCTTTCAGTCTTACCTCATGAATACTTTTGCTCTCTATAAGGTATTCTTCTCATTGGCATAAAGCAACTCTATAATTTCTCACATTTAAATGTGCCTTCTCTTTCAATATTATTTCAGGTGCTACTTCATTTCTTTGTTCTTACTAGCAGCAAAAAAAAAAAAAAAAAGTCCTCAAAAGTGTTTTGAGTCCTCAAAGAAATACATGCCAAGACAGGAATAGAACTGAAAGATCTTCATTGTGAGAAATGTTTGCCAATCGTAAATGAAAAAGGAGCAACAGTCTGCAAGAAAACTCTTCAGATGCTGATGTTGCTTAGCTCAGTTGTGGCTGCATCTCATGGGTTTTAATACATTGTGTTTTTATTTTCACTTGTCTCAAAATATTAGTTTCTAATTTTCCTTATAATTTTTCTTGTGACCCATTGGCTATCTAAGTGTGTGTTATTTTACTTCCACATGTCAGTAGATTTTTTGGTGTGTTTGTGTTATTATTGATTCATAGTTTCATTTTATTGTTACAAGAAAAGATATTTTGTATTTGTTAACACTTATTTTGTACCATAACACGTGTATTTTGGATAATGCTTTGTATAAACTGGATAAGAATGTATGTATTATTGAGTGGAGTGTTTTGTCTACATCTTTTGGGTACAATTGGTCTATTGTGTTTTTCAAGTCCTTCATTTCCTTGTTGTTCTTTTGTCTAGATATTCTATCTGTTGTTAAATGTGAAATACCAAAGTCTCCTACTATTATTATGTTTCCTCCTTCTTCTCCTTTTAATTCTGTCAAAGATTTCTTCATATATTTAGGAGCTCTGAGGCTTCATGCATAATTATAATTTGCTACACCTTCTTGGTGAATTGACACATTACTATGTAATGTTGTTCTTTATCTCTTATAACAGCTTTTTATTTACAGTATATTTTGTCTGATGTCAGTATAGCCACTTCTGCTCCCTTTTGGTTACAATTTACATGGGTTTTCTTTTTCCATCCTTTCATTTTCAGCCTATGTATGTCCTTAGATCTAAAGTGAGTCTGTTGTAAACAGCATATATTGGATCCTGTTTTATAAAATTCATTTAGTTAATCTATTCTTTTGATTGGGGTGTTTAATCTATTTATATTTAAAAATAAAAATACAAAAAAATACAGTAAATATTTGTAGGAATTGACTTGCTACTGACATTTTGCTAATTATTTTCTATATTTTTGTAGGTTTTTGTGCCTCTTCCTTTTCCTGCTTTTCTTTATGTTTTGTTGTTGTCATTTTGTAGTAATATGCATTTTTATTTTATGTATTCTATAAGTATTTTCTTTTGGTTACCATTACAAATGCTTAAAATATATTAAAGTTTTAGCATTCTAATTTAAACAAATAACTTCAGTCACATACAAGAACTCTACTCATTTGTAGCTCTACTCTCCTGTTAATGCATTCATATCATAAATCACATCTTTATATATGCTACACCAATTAACATAGATTTATAGTAACTTTAAATGTTTTCGTCATTTAAATTCTATTTACCAAAATAATAGTAGTACAGGCTACAAAATGGACAGAAATATGAACCTTTACTAGTGAACCTTACATTTATTTCTGTATGGCTTCATATTTCTGTCCACCATCCTTTTGTTTCAACTTGAATGACTATCTTTAGCATTTCTTGTAGGCAGGCCTACTGGTAATGAATTATGTCATCTTTTGTTTATCTGTAAAAGTCTTAATGTCTCCATTTTGAAGACAGTTGATGTATAAAGTATTCTTGGTTGATTGTTGAAAAATTCACTGGTAATTTTATGGAAGCCCTCTTGGATGTGACAAATTGCTTTTCTTTTGTTGTTTTCAGGATTCTCTCTTTGTCTTTGACATTGGACTATTTAAGTGTAATTTTTGTGGTTCTCTTTGAATTTAATCTACTTGGAATTATTTGAGCTATTTGAATCTGTATATTCATTTCTTTCTTCAGATTTGGGAAGTTTCTGGCCATGATTTCTTCAAATAAACTCTCTATCCCTTTCCCTCTTCTGCTTCTTAGATTTCCATGATATTATACGTATATTGGTCACATAAATTCTTTGGGCTATTTTTGCTTTTCTTCATTTCCTTTGTTCCTGTGATTAAATGATTTCAAATGATTTGTCTTCAAATTCTCTGATTATTTCTTCTGCCTGATAAGGTCTTACTGTTGAACCCTTGAAATAAAGTTTTTAGTTGAGTTCTATTTTCTAAAATTTCTATCTTTTTTTTATATTCTCATTTTATACATTCATTATTTCCCTGATTATTTTTTTCAGTTGTCCGTGATCTCTTTTAGCTCATTGAAAATCTTTGTGACAGTTATTTCAATTTTTTGTCTAGCAGCTCATAGGTCTGCATTTGTATAGGATCAGTTTCTGGAGTTTTATTTTGTCCTTTGATTTAGCATGTTTCTTGTATGCCTTATAATCTTTGCTGGGACTTGGGAATTTGTAAAACAGCTACCACTCCTAGTCTCAGCCCAGCTGAAGGTTCTAGGACTTCTCGAACATTTTCTGATCTCTTGCTACCCTTGGCAACTGTCTACAGAAATGCACCTTTAATGTGCTTCTTGTTCCTCTTTTCGGTGGCTTTCAAACTCTTTCACTGGTTTCATCAGTGCTCCAAGTTAAGTGAGATAAAAAGCAGTCTCTTAGATAGCCCCACAACAAGCCAGGACATTAGGGAATGGTCATTCTTTGTTTCTATCCTGAGGTAAGAGCCACATATAAGGGTTTTCTTCAAGTTGCTCTGCACTGTGTCATGTAGGGAGAGAAACATGAACAGGAGCATTGAATGCCAAGAATCCTCCTACATTTTTTTTTCTGAGATCCCTTCCTGTTTTTATAATAACCAGGGTGCTGTAGTTTTTCAGCTGGCCTCTTGTGTTTTCACAGAGGCGTTCTGGTCAATACAGTGTTGTTTACTTGGTATCTCTGTGAAGGAAGAATGGACTGTGACTTTCTAGTCTGTCTTCTTCTGACCATTTCCATTTTTTAAAATCCAACCTACTTAAGCTTTTACTCTATTCTATCAAAAGAGCTCTTGTTTGGTCACAAATAACATTATATTGCCAAATCCTTTGGTTCATCTACATATAGTTCCTAGCTTGATTGACTTATTAAGAACATTTAGTATCAATAATCATACATTTCTCTCTGAAACGTGTTTTTGTACCTGTGTTCTTAATATTCTGGTTTTTCTTACATCTTACTCACATTTCCTTACTCCTATATTCTTTCTCACGCCACATATTTCTTTTTTCTAATCTGTCAATTATCGCAGGCCTTATGCCTTTAACTTGCAATTATGAGAACCCTGGAATAGTATCAGTCATTTGAGAAGTTATCTCCTTTAAATGCTTCTAAGAAGAGATCAAGCAATTATGTGATATAATTGCCCAATTATTTTCATTAAACAATTGTATTTCTCTGTTATCATTATTAGGAATTAAAACTTTCTTCCAGATGCCAATTTGGAAGCAATCTTTCAGCCTTCTTCCTGTAAGCCCTAGTGTTTTTTGAATTGGGCTCATCATAAAAGGATAATGTATTTTCAAAATGGAAGAAAGAGAGATTAAGTGGTTAAGTCAGAAGGGGGATCATTTGTGAAGGCCTAAACTTTTGAGAAACTTTAGGAGAGCTAGTAAAACTGGAATTTAGATAAAGTCTAAGAGAGAGAAATTAAACTCATGCATTGAGAAGGACCAGATCATATAAGGCTACAAATTTGGTGGCCAAATTCCAACCTGTTTTGCACTTGTTATCCTAGTATAATTACCTAAAAGCATTTTTTCACATTCAAATGGTCCCACTTTGTACAAAAATTTACATGGTCATTTAGAAGAGCAAAAGTAACGATCATAGCATTGACACTAGGAATGCCCACAGAGATTTAAAAAATGAATGTTATGTTCTGTGGCTAAGGAAGTTAAAGTCAGCTTTTCACCCATTGGGAGTAATCAAATATGTCTAATGCTGCTGTGGGAAAAGACTGAGATGTAACCATTTTATTTAGCAGACATGGTTTCTGATTTCATCTATAGAAACTTTAGTGTAGTCAATGGGAGAGTAAATTCTGATTTCTGGGGATTAAGGAATAGATGGATGTTGAGTATACACAGATCACAGTGTGAAAGAACTCTTTGAAAAATGAATGGCTGTGGGGAAAGTAGAGGAGGGTGATGGCTATAGTAGTAGAGTAAGATAATAAAAGAGGGAAGATTTAAAAAAAAGATAGGTCCAATCACAGGTTTAGGGATTTGGTGTGAAGATGATGTGAAGATGTAAGCTCTGTCTGATAGCTCTTATTTTTTTCTGTGAAATGAGCACCACTACTTGTGAAGACGAAATAAACATGGGTCGAGGGGTGAAAGCTTTGGAGATGTTTTGAAATAGTGATAGCAAAAGGTAGAAAGTCCAACTACATATATTTATTAGAATTATCAGTTGATGTTGGTTATAAATTAACCATAGTAGGCATCTATTCAGTTTTTCCCTAGACTCCAGTAGTTTTAAATATAGGTATCCAGATGAAACATTGTTAAAAAATAATCTAGGGTTGGTATTTTGCCAATCAGGACTCTGAAAGAAAAAAAAAGGCAAGAAAGTGTCCTGGCCTAACAACCTATATTATGTTATCATGAGCATTTCCTTGTACAAATTTATGCAATAATATATCCTAAAATTGATATTATTAGCTACCTAAGTAGAAGTGACTCCACTATGATGGGGACTCTGTTACCATAAAAGACAATCATTTTAATGCCACAGTTTGAGGCTTCCTCACTTAGTCTTCCCTGTCATACGCTCTTGAGTTTAATAGTAGATTAACTCTTCACTATCCTAGAAAGGAGACAGTGAGTCTCTGAAAGAATTAGGTATTAACACCGATGAATTTTGACAATTAGGTAGAAAGGATGAGAACATTTATAAGTACTGAACACAGCCCAGGAAAAGCAGGACAATATGAGGGCATTAGAGAAGAGATACGTGGCTAGAAACAAACAAAATCTCATCATACCTGCAACAGAATAGCCATTCAAGGAAAGCAAACAACATTTAAAACGAGTAAAAATTACACTGATAAATTAATTTATCTATAGTAAATGCTTTCAAGTTTTATTCTAATGGCATTTATTCCAAATAAACCCATAATTTATCTTATCTGCAAATAGTATAGAATTAGTTAAATATACCTTTTTAGACTTTAAAGTGACATTTTATTCTCTAAAAGATGTTATAAATGTTATTGAGAAACTATTTCTTTTCTTAGCAAAGTATATATTTCAAATGCATGATTAATACTTCAAATGCTTTAAAATTTTGAAACAGTATTTTAAATAATATTGTATATTTTTATCATCATTGCATTTTAACAATAATGAGTAATTTCAAAGCAGAATGTCCTTTGACCATGTTGCTGCTTTGTATACATTGTATTTATACCAGACTGCCAACTAATTTCACATTAATGTACTTTAGTAAGAAGAACCATAGATGGAAAAATATGCATTATTTGAAAAAAAGATAATTGAGATGAAACTTGAGTTTAAGCATGAAAGAATATGCCTTGTTTTTAAGTTGATTGACACAAAATAACCTATTTTGAGCTTGCACTCTGTATTCTAAACTATGTAAAATATGGCCTTTTTTTTTTAATCTTTGTTACTAATTTTTAAAAACACTATAACTAATTACCTTTAAAAAATATTTTGGGAAAAATACAAATCAATCTTTCCTGTCTATATCATAAAACTTGATTAAAAATAAAAGGGATTTTAGAGAGTATTATTATAATTCTTTTCTTCTTCTGTGCCTGATTTAATATCCCTGATCACTAGGACCTATATTACCTATATTGTGCATACGTGTGTGTGTGTGTGTGTGTGTGTGTGTGTGTGTGTGTGTGTGAATATCTGCAACCTATTCCTCAACCTTTTTAATGAGAGGTTTTGGGAAAGATAATGTTATTTATGTGTGTTTGTACATAGGTTACAATAGTAATTTTGCAAGCAATTGATATCAAGCTTTTATCTTTAAATTTTCTAAAATACACCAAGTTTTTTTTCTTTTACATGATTGGAACAATATGTGTAAATATTCAATCATGGTTCATGTTTTATTTAGCATGTGACTATGAAAGCAGGTAGAAGAAGAGGAGAGGAGGAAAATGTGTTAGATGAGCTAAGAGGCTATGCTTTTGGCCAAAATTCACTAATGGGAAACCAACAAGAATGATGGAAGGAGTAGGGACGAAGAATCCAAAACTATTGGTTAAATATGTAAGAAATGGAGGAGTAAACAAAGATTAACCAACTAATATAAGTAAGTAGTAGATAGGATGGTAAAGCCAGATATATGGGATTAACCATAATTTTTTAAATGAGAGGAAATGATTTGGAAGTTGCAAGGAGCTAGGAGAAAAATGCCAAACCTCCTTTTCCTAAGACATATGAGACATGAGAGAAAGTTAAACTTCACCTGTGAGGCTGCTTACAGGGGCACCTTTCATTGGTTACAGTCAGGTTTCATTTCAGGCAGGGAAGTGAAAGAAATGTTTAAATGTGTTAAATATATGGAAGACTTTTCAGATTACAGAGCAGGAATTTCGAGGAATTTACAAAGGAAGAAGATAATTTTCAGATTAGGTTACATGCTCAATGTTATATAGGTATGAGAATACTGTGATCATGAACTCAAGGCTAGGGAACATTTCTCTTGAATGCTCAGTGCCTAGTGCAGCATCTAGCATAAAATTGGTGCTTATAAATATTTGTTGATAAAAATAAAACACATAAACAATGCAATTTGACTTTATAATATTGTGACTGTTGACCATCAAAATCTAGTGGCAGAATCCTTTGAAATGCCTAAGTAAATGGTTCTTTTTCATTGTTTAAGATGAATTTATTCTTATTTATTATTAGCAAACTGAATGTCATTGTAAATTTTTTCCAAAGATGGTTGGCAGAAAATTGTCCTTAGCTTGTAGGTGCAGTATTAAATTGTTGGCATAAATACAATTTAGAAGAAATCTGATTCTGAGACTGAGGATGCCACTCCATTCACACAGATACCTATGACAAGAATCACTATTTGATAAAATCTTAATCATCACAACAGGAAGGTGTTCTTACCCTTTATTGGTCAATCAAAATATGTTATGATCACTATAGAGTACAGGAATTCATTTAAAATTGTGCGTACTCAATATAAACAACCACTAATGTAATTGCTGTATGCAATTGTATTCAGCAAAACAATATGTATGAAACTGCTTCATATGCAACTAGAAGCCAGTAAAAAACACAGACAGTAACTTTATGCCATTATTCCATATTAGGTATAAGGCAAATGATGACTCATTTAAATATTAATAGCAAGTATAGATGACATGCAGAATAAATATTTAAAGCACTGCCAGACTTATTTGCATATCTTAAACTTTATTGACACAATCATTTAAAATTTTCCTTTTTAACTATCCACCATGTTAATTTTATCTATACTTTCAAATTTATAAATAATATAATAGTCATAAATATAATACTATATAATAGCTTAGAAATATGGTAACTACCATATTTCATTATTGAGAAGAACTTCAAATAAACTTTATTCAATCTCCTAGTTTTATGGAAATAGAAACAGGCACAGAGAAAAGGTCATAGAGCCAAAAAAAAAAAAAAAGAAGATAAGATTTGAACTCACATCTGTTAATTCTCTGTTCAGTGCTTTTACACTCCTGCCTCATTTCAGTTCATGTTGAACTGTGCAAGCTGTTGCATGTGACACAGATGAGAAAGGCATGAAATCAGTTCTGGGGATGTTTAAAAATGGAGGAGGATAAAGAATGAGACATATACATGTAGCATTATATTTTGGAATAAGATTTTTTAAAATAAGATATTGTAGTGCAAAAAGACTTTTTTTAAAAGAAAAGAACACAGCAAATACACGAGAGTTGGAGAACAATATAATCATATCAAATTAGGAGTGTCAAGAGAGACTTCAGTGGTTGTGATTGAAAGCTGCTGTGTATGATAGACAGGGTTTAACCATGAGGAGTGAGTTTCAGATAGTGGAAGTAATAGCAGTCAATGACAGGATCAGGGGGAGGTTAAGAATGAATATTTGTCAGTAACATTAAGACTAAATTATATTGAAGATTGAATAAATAGCTTGACATGAGGCTGGAAAAATATACTGGCACAATATGAAGAAGTTAGAAATATCTAGATTGTATTTAAGAATTAAAATATGACAAGTGTGTAGGATGAGTTCTAGTTGGGATATAACTATTCATAATTCTTTAGGTTGTCACTTTATTATAACATAATAAGCTATTATGTTTATTGCATCTTGTTTCTAGTTTTTCTGTTCAGCATTGATTTGTTTATTCATGTGACAATACCACACTGCTTTAATTACTAAAGTTTTACAGTTAGTTTTCATAGGTCTCATGGCCATTTTTTCTCAGTTTTCCCGGACATTCTTAGTGGTTTATGTTGTCTATATGAATTTTCCAATCGCCCTATCTAGATATTTCCTATAGTTTATTTTGTTTTTTAATTTATAATTATAAAGTTTCCACTAAGCAACATTTTATTTTGATCCCATAAACCTGTATATGTTCAATTGACATTATAATTATAAATTATAATGTGAATTATGAATAAACCTGTATATGTTCAGTTCACATTATAATTATAAATTGTAATGTGAATTATAAATTATAATGTGAACTGAACATATACAGGTTTATGGGATCAAAATAAAATGTTGACATTTTGTTTTAATAACAAACTTGTGTTTTAGTAATATATTTGTGAAGAATGACACACAAAATGTTTTGGTTTCTGCTTGATGATCTATCTAAATATTTTTGGTAAAGGCAGGCCTTAGTAAATTTTTTAAATGTTTACATTAGTTCTTCCTAGCAAAACAATGTGTTTTCTTTGAGATTTCTATATCTTATTTCAGTTACAAGTTCAACTAAAATACGTCTTCTAACATTACCTGATTATGTAGCTAAGACAAGTTACTAATCTCTCTGCATCTCCATTTCCTCATCTGCTAAATGGAAATGTTAATAATAACTACCATATAAGGTTAAATAAGAAGACACATACATAAATATGTGTATGTGTATTATTTATCTATCTATATTGTATTATCTATCATTTATCTATTTATTATCTATATGCGTACCTATTAGAAATTTTAAAATGCTTAGTATTTAATAATACTTAATAAATAACAGCAATTCCCCTCTCTGTATTTATTGCAATCAACAGGCAAAATGTGATATAATCTGATTATTGATTAAAATATTTTTTACTAATCTTTAACATAATTTTGAGCACTTTGATTACCAAGAAAATGATTAAAAAAAAAACAAAGCTTAGTTAATTTTTGCTATGATCTACTTTAAAAAATCTGAGATTTTAAATTTTTCAAAAAATTTAGTTATTGAAAATTTGAATTGCACATTTTGAATCTTTGACGCCTCTTTATTTCATATTTTTATCTTACAAAACCACACTGTTAAGCAATACAACAAGTTGCACTTTCTTCTAAAAGAAAAGTGTTTTTAGATATGAGAACTCAGTTGTTTTAATCTCCTGCCAAACTGTCATGGTCCATGGCATTTATGTTGTAGAATTAACATTTTTTCCCCCAAATGTAACCTATTTTGTTCAAAAGACTTATTTGCCTTGGATGATTGTTTCATAGGTTTAAAACTTAATTTCAGATGTCATGTCACTGAGAGAGACGGCAAGATATCAAGTATTTCTGTAGAAATTTAGCCTGCCTCTTATTTACAGATGGCTCCCAAGGGATGTGTTCTATGAAGCACTGAATAATCTTCAAGAGTGTGGCAAAAATCACATAGTTACAGAGACTTAAGAGATAGAAAATTTTGCCAAAAAAACCCTAAACAAATTTAGAAGACAAATTCAGAGAAAGAACACAAACACGTCGTACGATTGTATGACAGAAATCAGAATTCTATTTTAGACTGCCTGACTCAGTGTTATACCAAAGACTAATGAAAGAACATTTCATGTTTTGAAATTACCTAGATATATTCATACATTAGGAAATAATTTGGGTGTTAAAATCAAATGTGCAAGTATTGTGTGATGTAAATGAAATTGTATAAGGCTTTTTATTTTGGATTTGTTGTATATTTTGAAATTTCTCTATTTGAATCTAAAGTCGTTTATGACTATTGCTTGTTCATATCACAAATATAGGTGTTTAAATGAAAATGTGGATATATAATAAAAGTAAATAAAGCCCACAGAGAGTAAAAATAAGAAAATTATATTTGTGGCAATGCAAAAGAAGTTAATATTGGACTAAACTGTATAAACATTTAGGAAAATTCAACTTTAAAATAGGATAATTGAATAGATTTATATTATTTTCTATGCACTTGAGCCATAATGACAAACAATAAAAAACAAGTAAACATCTTTTGTTGTGTTTTTAAGGTCAACTTGAAAATAAGTTCTGAGAATCACACGTACACAAACAAAATTCTAGATTACAAAAATATCACCTTAAACAGAATGATAATGGACTAAAAATAGATGTATAGACAAATGAAACAGAATAGAGAACGCAGAAGTAAAGCCATGCATTTAGTCAGTTGATTTTTTTTGAGAGAAAAATATTTATTTATAAAAAGTTACTATTTTCTGAGATTCATTAAGTTCATGGTCTTAGACCTAATATGCTTATTTTTTACATTATGTTTCTCATGTCCAATAAAATGCTTTCCTTTTAATAATCCTGTAATATTGCATTCAAATAATTCTGAAATGAAATATGTGTCATAAAACCTCAAAATAAAAAGTAAAGTAATAAAGGAATAGTTTCTTATATCTTGGTGACAGCTGTGATGTAAACAATTTTATAATCCCATTTTATAGATGAGGAAACAAAGCTAAAGGTAAAGTGAATCATCTAGGGTCACGTGTAAACCAAATGGAAGACCCAAAACTGGAACTCAATTTTATGCATGAACCAATGGTTTATATGAGGCATAATAGCCATCCAAGGAAATACAAGGCAGTTCCCTGGGTCATCACTGCAGCTCCTGCATTATATGACAATTCAGCAGTTAGAACCTTGGAGAAATAAATGTCACCACTAAAAGGAAGTCACTCATGTAACCATGAGCATCCTCCAAGGCTCTGAGGCTCTTTCTCCAATAAAATCAGCCTTCTATATTCAATCCTAAATCTGTATGCTGTATATCATTTTCATTGATGTTGGAATTACTATAGGCTGATTGAATTCCTCTGGATAAAAAAATATTACTCATATGGAATTTTTATTTATTTTTAAAAATTGACCTTTTAAGTTCAGGGGTACCTGTGCAGGTTTGTTATATAGGTAAACTTGTGTCATGGGGGTTTGTTGTATAGATTATTTCATCACCCAGGTACTAAGCCTCATACCTGTTAGTTATTTTTTCTGATTCTCTCCCACCTCCCACCCTCCACCTCATGATAGACTCCAGTGTCTTTTAACAAAGATGCCAAGAGCATACAATGGGGAAAGGACATTCTCTTTAATAAGTGGCATTGGGAAAACTGGATATCCACATGTAGAACAATGAAATTATATTCTTACCTTATACCGTATAAAAAATTTAACTCAAAACAAGACTTAAATTGAAGATCTGAAACTATAAACTACTAAAATAAAACATGAGAAAATCTCCATTCCACTGATCTGGACAATGGGTTTTTGGATATGACCCCAGAAACACAGGCAAAAAAGCAAACATAGACAAATGAGATTACATCAAACTAAAGAGCTTTTGCACTGCAAATGAAACAACAGAGTGAAGAAACATCCTAATGAATGGCATAAAATATATACAAGCCATCTGTGGGATGAGGGATTCCTGTCTAATATTATAAGGAAACTCAAACAATTCAATAACAAGAAAACAAATAACCCAATTAAAAAATGGGCCATGGGCTTGAATGTCAAAAGAACACATACAAATGGCTTGCAGTTACATAAAAACATACTCAACATGACTAAGCATCAGGTAAACATAAATCAAAATCACAAAAAATGTTACCTCACACCTGTTAAAATGGCTATCATAAAAAAAACATGAGGAATAACAAGTGTTGGGGAGGTTGTATAAAAAAGGGAATTCTTGCACACTGTTGGTAGGAATGTAAATTAGTACATCCATTGCAAAAAACACACTATGGTGTTTCCTCAAAATATTAAAAATAGAATTATCATATGACATAGCAATCCAACTAGTGAATATATATGCTAAGGAAATGAAATCAGTATGTTGAAGAGATCTCTGCACTCCCATGTTTGTTTGCAATGCTATTCATAATTGCCAAGACAGAAAATCGATATAAGTATCCACCAAAGGATGAATAGATAAAGCAAATGTGGCGGATATACACAATGAAATGCCATTCAGTCTTAACAAAGAAGAAAATCCTGTCATTTGAGACAACATGGAAGAGCCTGGTGGATGTTAAGTGAAATAAGCCAGGCACAGAAAGACAAATACTGGATGATTTCACTCAAAGTTGAAAATAGTCAAATTTACAAAAGAAGAGAGTAGAATAGTGGCTACCAGGGGATGGGGTAGGATGGGAGAAGGATATTGAGGAGATGTTTATCAAAGGATGCAAAATTTCAGTTATACAGGAGGAATAAATTCAAGAGATATATAACATGGTAATTATGGTTAATACCAATGTATTTTTGAAAATGTCTAAAATAGTAGTTTTTAAGTGTTCTCACCACAAAAGGTAATAAATATATGGGTAATGCATATGTTAATTTTCTCAATCTAGTCATTTCACAATCTATACTTATTTCAAAATATTATGTTCTACATAGTAAATATATACAATATTTGTCAATAATGAGACTAATACTAAAAACACAAAGTATCACCTTATACAGACACATTGGCATATTGATTTTAATTCTATGACAAAAAATGCTCTAGTTGACAATGCTAACATTTTAAATCAAATAATTACAATTATTTCAATGATATATTGCTTATGGGGCCACATTACGGAATAATGGGAAGCTCTGAAATTGAAAGATCCACCTTGATATCCAATCAGTGATTTCAGGATATATCTTTAGGTTCTAGGAAAACACAGCATCCTAACAGATCTATAGTGTTTCTCTACATCGTTTCTCTCCATATTTATTTAGAGACCGGCTCTGGCTCTGTTCAGCCCAGGCTGAAGTACAGCACTGAATCTTTGAACTCCTGGACTCATGTGATTCTCCTGACTTGGCCTCCCAAAGGATTGGGATTACAGGCATGAGCTACCTCACCTGGCCCCTATATTGACACTGTATTTTTAAAGAAATTGTTGACATGGGTTTTTTCCAGACAGAATTACCTAGATAGTATTTGGTAATATGAAAGAAAGAAAAGCAAAAAACAAACAAGAAATTTATAAATGTTTTAAATGATAACATTTAAATGTGATCTTAAATCTCATTAAATCTCTTTAAGTTTGTGGAAAGAAAGTATACTTTATATAAGAGAAAGAAAATATCACATAAATTGATGCAAATTAGAGAAAAAAAAGTTTTAGTTTGGTATCCAAATCACCAATAAATGTGGGTAAACAAAATACTTTGTTCTCTGTCAACAAAGTTTCAACCGGAAGTAAGGTGAATTTCTGGCTTATAATGGATATTGGAATGGATTATTTCATACATGTATGCGTTTATTAATTTGGATTTTTGTCTTTCAAATAGCATCTGAGTTTGATATGCTATGCAGATTCTATAATTCTTCTGAATATTTTACATATAGAAGACAAAGAAACAGCCTCAGAATTGACATCATGCTAAAAGCAAATAAAGAAATGAAGTGATTAACTCTAGCATTTGCTCTAGGTTACAGTTTATATTTTAAGGAAGTTCCTTGATTAAGAGCTCTTGTTTTCCTATTTCTTGAGTAGTTTTTAAAATTCTAAGAAACAATAATTTTAAAGAAACAGTAGGATTAACAGTATAAGAATGTTAATCAGTTATTAAATACAGGCTGGGATGTCAAAATACTGCACAAATTCACTATCTCAATGATTATAACCTAAAAAAATGATCAAGTAAAGCAACAAGAAATATAATTCCCAAGTTGGTAGATGGAAATCTTTGTTACTATCATTATTATTTGTTAGAATACTTGATGCTATAAAGTAGTTTTCAATCTTTCACTAGTTATTTTTTCACTCATGACTTCATTTAAGTAGGTTATTATCATTCTTTTGCTAATGATAAAACTAACATAGAGGAAGAGTTAAGAATTTATTATATCCCACAGCCAATGAGCCATAGAAGACAGATTTAGATACTAAATGTCCTCTGATTTTTAAAACTTGACCTTATTCTAATTGGATTGCTGAGCATTACTAGATAGGAAGAAGAATTACTATGTAACATGAAGAACTTTACTTTAACTAAGAATGTGTACACAAAGGAAAATATATAACTAGTCATGTATAATTCCCAGAGTACATAGAAATGTTGCCATCAGTATTGTACATGAAATTATTTGGGAAGTCACAAATTTTGTTTTGAAAAGTTCAAGTAAACTTAGCATTAACTTCCCATTCTTACATTCAGGTATTTTAAATCAATTTGAAAAGATAATGTTTATATACATCATGATCAAGTATATCCTCAATTTTGGATTAAACCTAGATAATAAAATGCAAAACCTGGAGCGGCATTGAGTTATTACTGAGTTACAGTAAGCTATAGGGAGCTTTAGTCAATCTGTTGATTCTGAATGAGTTTTATCTTTTTTGATAGAACCCTAACTATGTGACTTTAGGCAAGTTCTTAAGTTTCTTTACCTTGGATTTATTTATAAAAAAGGGAATGATAGCTGTTCATGACAGCATTTTTTGTCATTGTGAGAATTAGATGAAATAATTCATTTAAAGTATTATGCAGAGTAGCAAACCTATACTTATTCGTTAGCAATTATAAGGCATTACTTTAGTCATTATTTTTGTGTCAGTTCTCAAAATAGAATGTCTTAAAAGATACATTTTAATTGAAACTAACGTTTTGGCATAAATAAAATGCATTATAACTGTATGGTAGGCAAAATTTCTGAAATGGTTCTTCAAAGTTGAACAGCCATTACCCACAAAACCTGTAAATATGATGAATTGTCACTCCTGTGTTTGTTATGTCATGTAGTTCAGTTGGATTTAAGATAAGAAGATTATCCTGGGTTCTCTAGGTGGGCCAGATTTCATCACAAGAACCCTCAAAAGCAGAAAGCTTTTCCTGGCTGATATCAGAGGTAAGAAATACTTGAAGTATGAGAAGAATATAATCTGCTCTTGCCACTCTGAAGATAGAACAGCCATGTATGAAGGAGGAGGGGTAGTCTCTTCAGGAGATGGCAAACTCCTGCTGACAGCCAGCAAGGAAACAGTCCTACAACTACAAAAAAACTAATTCTGACAATGACTTAAATGAATTCAGAAGTCACATCTTCCTAGAGCTTCCAGATAAGTCTTTCTCAGTCACACATTGATTTTAACCTTGTAAGACCTGGAAGAGATTATCCAGTTGACCCTACCTAGACTTCTGCCTCAAAGAAACTGAATTTCCAAATCTGTGGTAATAGGTTACACAGCAGTAGGAAACTAATAACCATACTATGTTTATTTTCTTAATATATAGTTATTTGACACCAAAATATCTTAAACATCAAATAGATTTAATATAAACATTTGATTTACTAAATGGATGTGAATAATGTTCATCTCAGTTTCATATTAAATTTTTAAGTGCAAAGGGACTTTAAAGAACACAGAGTCTAGAATGAAGAAATTGTGGCCACAAAGCATAAAGAATTTGCCTTGGTTTTGTAATTTCCATTCTGTGGGATTTCTAACCATAGGCTACTGAAGGGTCATTAAAGGGAGTCTGTAATATATGTTCATCCCATATAACTAAGAGCTATAATTATATTTCTGGTACTTTCTGGAACTATATATATATATATATGTATATATGCACATATATGTATGTATATATACATATTCTTTCTACTGTTAATATACAGTCTACCTAGTGAGTTAATTGTGTGTGTGTGTGTGTGTGTGTTATATATGTGTGTATATATATATATATATATAATTTTTTTTTTTAATGGAGTCTTGCTCTGTCGCCCAGGTTGGAGTACAGTTGTGCGATCTCAGCTCACTGCAACCTCCGCCTCCTGAGTTTAAGCGATTCTTCTGCCTCAGCCTCCTGAGTAGCTGGGATTACAGGCACATGCCATCACCATGCCCAGCTAATGGTTGTATTTTTAGTAGAGACAGGATTTTGCCATGTTGGCCATGATAGTCTCAATCTCTTGACCTCGTGATCTGCCTGCCTCAGCCCCCTGAAGTGCTGGGATTACAGTTGTGAGCCACCACATCTGACCTGTATATTTTTATTATTCCTATTTTTCCTCAAATTCTGCTGAATATACACAGGAGAGAATGATCTCAGAGGTACACACTGTAGCCCTGCCTTATGCCATATATGAACTTGTCATTCAGGGGCATAATTAGAATTCCATATCTCCCAACTCCAAACCTTCATATCTTCTGCCCTATACTATCATGCTTCTTTTGTCCACATTCTATATTATAGAACGGGATTGATGTTTGCTTTATTATCTTTGCACTTTATTTAATAAAACAGCATTATTGATTAGGAACATCTTATCAATCTTTTTGGAGCTGCTGCTGATTAATGTCAAAGCAAAACTTGTACCCAACAACTCTAAACAGGCAAGGAATACTTTATTTAAGACTTCTATTGCAAATTTAAGTTCTTTGTAGATTCTGGTTATTAGCCCTTTGTTTTATCTCCTACAATGATCTCCCCTTCCAAATCAGCACTCAGTTTCCTTTAGTTATTATTTCACACAGTGTACAAGCTTGTTGAGTTTGTTGGTTAGGAAGCCCAGTCCTAATGAGAATGCTGATTGGGTTTCTATGAGTTTCTGTAAAATCAGATTCTCACAGGTTCTTCTTTTTACTATTCTTGTCTGACCAAGGAAGAAGTTTGCTTAATCTTAGCCAGCAAGTAGTATCTTTGTTTGTAGGTCTTTGACACTTCAGTGAAGTGAAGAATGAGCAAGAGAAAACAATGGTTAAAATTCATTTAATTTATTGTAGATAATATAATTGAGTTGTTCTTACGTTCCTCCTTCTGGTTTCATTTTATTTTATGACAAGATCTCATTCTCTCACCCAGGCTGGAGTGCCGTGGTTTAAACAGGGCTCACTGCAGCCTTGAACTACTTGGACCAAGGGATTCTCCTGCCTCTGCTCCCAGTGTAGCTGAGACTAGAGCTCACATTACCACACCTGACTAATTTTTAAATTTTTTGTAGAAACAGTGTCTCACTTTGTTGCCTAGGCTATTCTCAACCTCCTGGGCTCAAGCAACCCTGCTGCTTCAGCCTCCCAAAGTTCTGGGATTACATGCATGAACCAATGCACCCAGCTTAATTTCCTTTTTAAATAAGAAAAATTACAATAGATATTTGAGATACCAGAAGGCCATCTAAATAAATAATTTCTTTCTTTTTTTTTATTGTACTTTAGGTTCTAGGGTACATGTGCAGATCATGCAGGATTGTTGCATAGGAACACACATGGCAATGTGGTTTGCTGCCTCCATCCCCTCGTCACCTACATCTGGCATTTCTCCCCATGTTATTCATCACTGATCTCCCCACCCCCTGCTGTCCCTCCCTTGGTCCCCGCAACAGACCCCAGTGTGTGATGCTCCCCTCTCCGTGTCCATGTGTTCTCATTGTTCAACACCCGCCTATGAGTGAGAACATATGGTGTTTGATTTTGTGTTATTGGGTCAGTATGCTGAGAATGATGGTTTCCAGATCATCCGTGTCCCCACAAAGGACATGAACTCATCGTTTGTTATGGCTGCATAGTATACTGTGATGTATTTGTGCCACATTTTCCTTGTCCAGTCTATCGTCGTTGGGCATTTGGGTTGGTTCCAGGTCTTTGCTATTGTAAACAGTGCTGCTATGAACATACGTGTGCCTGTGTCTTTATAAAAGGATGATTTATAATCCTTTGGGTATATACCCAGTAATGGGATTGCTGGGTCAAATGGAATTTCTATTTCTAGGTCCTTGAGGAAGTGCCACACTGTCTTCCGCAATGGTTGAACTAGTTTACACTCCTACCAACAGTGTAAAAGTGTTCCTATTTCTCCACATCCTCTCCAGCATCTGTTGTCTCCAGATTTTTTAATGATCGCCATTCTAACTGGCATGAGGTGGTATCTCAATGTGGTTTTGATTTGCATTTCTCTAATAATCAGTGATGATGAGCATTTTTTCGGATGTTTGTTGGCCTCATATATGTCTTCTTTTGAAAACTGTCTGCTCGTATCCTTAGCCCACTTTTGGATGAGTTTGCTTGTTTTTTTTTTCTTTTAAATCTGTTTTAGTTCTTTGTAAATTCTTTATATTTGCCCTTTGTCAGATGGGTAGATTGCAAAAATTGTTTCCCATTCTGTTGGTTGCCAATTCACTCTAATGACTGTTTCTTTTGCTGTACAGAAGCTCTGGAGTTTAATTAGGTCCTATTTGTCTATTTTGGCTTTTGTTGCTATTGCTTTTTTTGTTTTAGTCATGAAGTCCTTGCCTATGCCTATGTCCTGAACGGTTTTGCCTAGGTTTTCTTCTAGGGATTTTATGATGTTAGGTCTTGTGTTTAAGTCTTTAATCCATCTGGAGTTAATTTTAGTGTAAGGTGTCAGGAAGGGGTCCAGTTTCTGCTTTCTGCACATGGCTAGCCAGTTTTCCCAACCCCATTTATTAAACAGGGACTCTTTTCCCCATATCTTGTTTTTGTCAGGTTTGTCAAAGATCAGATGGTTGTAGATGTGTGGGTTTGCCTCCAGGGCCTCTGTTCTGTTCCATTGGTCTATATCTCTCTTTTGGTACCAGTACTATGCTGTTTTGATTACTGTAGACTTGTAGTATAGTTTGAAATCAGGGAGCAGGATGCCTCCAGCTTTGTTCTTTTTGCTTAGGATTATCTTGGCTATGCAGGCTCTCTGTTGGTTCCATATGAAGTTTAAAGTGGTTTTTTCCAGTACTGTGAAGAAGGTCATCAGTAGCTTGATGGGGATAGCATTGAATCTATAAATTATTTTGGGCAGTATGGCCATTTTCATGATATTGATTCTTCCTAACCATGAGCCTGGAATGTTTCTCCATTTGTTTGTTTCCTCTCTTATTTCCTTGAGCAGTGGTTTGTAGTTCTCCTTGAAGAAATCCTTTCCATCTTTTGTTGGTTGTATTCCAAGGTATTTTATTCTCTTTTTAGCAATTGTGAATGGGAATTTGCTCATGATTTGACTCTCTATTATTCTGTTATTGGTGTATAGGAATGCTTGTGATTTCTGCACATTGATTTTGTATCCTGAGACTGCTGAAGTTGCTTATCAGTTTAAGGAGAATTTGGGATGAGATGATAGGGTCTTCTAAATATACAATCATGTCATCTGCAAATAGAGACAATTTGACTTCCTCCTTTTCTATTTGAATACGCTTTTTTTTTCTTGCCTAATTGCTCTGGCTAGAGCTTCCAATACTATATAGGAGTGGTGAGAGAGGGCATCCTTGTCTAGTGCAAGATTTCAAAGGGGATGCTTCCAGTTTTTGCCCATTCAGTATGATATTGGCTGTAGATTTGTTGTAAATAGCTTTTATTGTTTTGAGATATGTTCCTTCAATACCTAGTTTATTGAGGGTTTTTAGCATAAAGGGCTGTTGAATTTTGTCAAAGGCCTTCTCTGCATCAATTGAGATAATCATGTGGTTTTTGTCTTTGGTTCTGTTTATGTGGTGGATTACGTTTATAGACTTGCATATGTTGAACCAGACTTGCATCCCTGGAATGAAGCCTACTTGGTCGTGATGTATAAGCTTTTTGATGTGCTCTTGCAGTCAGTTTGCCAGTATTTTATTGAAGATTTTTGCATTTATATTCATCACGCATATTGGCCTGAAGTTCTGTTTTTGTGTTGAGTCTCTGCCAGGTTTTGATATCAGGGTGATGTTGGTCTCATAAAATGATTTGGGAAGGATTCCCTCTTTTTGGATTGTTTGGAATAGTTTTAGAAGGAATGGTACCAGCTCCTCTTTGTATGGCTGGTAGAATTTGGCTGTGAACCCATTTGGACCTGGACTTTTTTTGGTTGGTAGGCTATTAATTGCTGCCTCAACTTTAGCCCTTGTTATTGGTCTATTCAAGGTTTCAACTTCTTCCTGGTTTAGGCTTTGGAAGGTGCAAGTGTCCACGAATTTATGCATTTCTTCCAGGTTTACTGGTAAGTGCATAGAGTTGTTTGTAGTAATCTCTGATTGTAGTTTGTATTACTGTGCAATCAGTGGTGATATCCCCTTTATCATTTTTATTGCTTCTATTTGATTCTTCTCCCTGTTCTATTATCTGGCTAGTGGTCTATTTTGTTGATCTTTTCAAAAATCCATCTCCTGGATTCATTGATTTTTTGAAGGGTTTCTTGTGTCTCTATCTCCTTCAGTTCTTCTCTGATCTTAGTTATTTCTTGTCTTCTGCTATCTTTTCAGTTTTTTTGATCTTACTCCTCTCCCTCTTTCAATTTTGATGATAGGGTGTCGATTTTAGATCTTTCCTCGCTTCTCTGGTGGGCATTTATTGCTATCAATTTCCCTCTAGACACTGCTTTAAATGTGTCCCAGAGATTCTGGTATGTTGTGTCTTCATTCTCGTTGGGTTTAAAGAACATCTTTATTTCTGCCTTCATTTCATTGTTTATCCAGTTGACATTCAGGAGCCAGTTCAGTTTCCATGAAGCTGTGCAATTCTGAGTTAGTTTCTTATTTCTGAGTTCTAATTTGATTGCCCTATTGTCTGATAGACTGTTTGTCATGATTTCCATTATTTTTCATTTGCTGAGGAGTGATTTACTTCCAATTATGTGGTCAATTTTAGAGTAGGTGCAATGCGGTGCTGAGAAGAATTTATATTCTGTGGATTTGGGGTGGAGATTTCTGTAGATGTCTATTAGGTCTGCTTGGTCCAGATCTGAGTTCAAGTCCTGGATATCCTTGTTAATTTTCTGTCTCATTGATCTGTCTAATATTGAGAGTGGAGTGTTAAAGTCTCCCACTATTATTGTGTGGGAGTCTAAGTCTCTTTGTAGGTCATTAAGAACTTGCTTTATGTACCTGGGTGCTCCTGTATTGGGTGCATATATATTTAGGATCGTTAGCTCTTCTTGCTGCATTGATCCTTTTACCATTATGTAATGCCCTTCTTTGTCTCTTTTGATCTTTGTTGGTTTAAAGTCCATTTTATCAGAGACTAGGATTGCAACTTCTGCTTCTTTTTGCTCTCCATCTGCTTGATAAATCTTCCTCCATCCCTTTATTTTGAGCCTATGTGTGTCCTTGCACATGAGGTGGGTTTCCTGGATACAGCACAGCGATGGGTCTTGACTTCTTATCCAATTTGCCAGTTTGTGTCTTTTGATGAGGGCATTTAGCCCATTTACATTTAAGGTTAATATTGTTATGTGTGAATTTGATCCTGCCATTTTGATGCTAGCTGGATGTTTTGCCTGTTAGTTGATGCATTTTTTTTTTCATTGTGCCAATGGTCTTTACCATTTGGTACATTTTTGGAGTGGCTGGTACTGGTTGTTCCTTTCTATATTTAGTGCTTCTTTCAGGAGCTCTTGTAAGGAAGGCCTCGTGGTGATGAAATCTCTCAGCAATTGCTTTTCCATAAAGGATTTTCTTTCTCCTTTGCTTGTGAAGCTTAGTTTGGCTGGATATGAAATTCTGGGTTGAAAGTTATTTTCTTTAAGGATGTTGAATATTGGCCCCCACTGTCTTCTAGCTTGTAGGGTTTCTGCAGAGAGATTTGCTGTGAGTCTGATGGGCTTCCCTTTGGGGGTAATCCAAGTATATTCTCTGGCTGCCCTTAGCAGTTTTTCCTCATTTGAACCCTGGTGAATCTGATGATTATGTGCCTTGGGGATGCCCTTCTTGAGGAATATCTTTGTGGTGTTCTCTGTTTTTCCTGGACTTGAATGGTGATCTGGCTTGCTAGGTTGGGGAAGTTCTCCTGGATAATATCCTAAAGATTATTTTCCAGCTTGGATTCATTCTATCACATTCAGGTACAACTATCAAAAGTAGATTAGGTCATTTCCCATAATCCCATATTTCTTGGAGGCTTTGTTCATTTCTTTTCACTCTTTCTTCTCTATTCTTGCCTTCGCATTTTATTTCATTGAGCTGATCTTCAATCTCTGATATCCTTTCTTCTGCTTGTTCGATTCAGCTATTGAAATTTGTGTATGCTTTGCGAAGTTCTCATGTTTTTCAGCTTCATCAAGTAGTTTATATTCTTCTCTAAGCTGTTTATTGTAGTTAGCATCTCATCTAACCTTTTTTGTAGGTTCTAATTTCTTTGCATTGGGTTAGAAAATATTCTTTTAGCTCTGAGAAGTTTGTTATTACCCACCCTCTGAAGCCTGTTTCTATCAATTCATCAGATTCATTCCCCGTCCATCTTTCATCCCTAGCTGGTGGGGAGTTATGATCCTTTGCAGGAGGAGAGGCGTTCTGGTTTTTGGTGTTTTCATCCTTTTTGTGCAGGGTTCTTCCCATCTTAGTGGCTTTATCTACCTGTGGTCTTTGTAGTTGGTGACTTTCAGATGGGGTCTCTGAGTGGACCTCCTTTTTGTTGATGATGAAGTTATTTCTTAGTTTTCCTTCTAATAGGCCCCCCTGCTGCAGGATTGCCGGAGGTCCACTCCAGACTCTGCTTGCTTGGGGATCACCCATGGGGGTTGCAGAACAGTAAGGGTTGCTGCCAGTTTTTTCTTCTGTTATCTTCGTCCCAGAAGGGTACCTGCCAGATGTCAGCCTGAGTTCTCCTTTATGGGGTGTCTCTTTGGGTATACGGGGGTCAGGGAGCTGCTTGAGGAGACAGTCTGTCCCTTATAGAAGCTCAAGTGCTGTGCTGAGAGCTCCACTGTTCCATGCAGAGATGCTGGGCAGGTACTTTTAAGTCTGCTGCAGCGGAACTCATAACCGCCTCTTTTCCCAGGTGCTCTGTCCTAGGAAGGTTGGCTTTATTTGTAAGTTCCTGTCGTGCTGCTGCCTTTTTTCATAGATGCCCTGCCTCGCATGGAGTAGTCTAGTGACAGTCTGCCAGCAGAGGCGTTGCTGTGCTGCCACAGCCTCTGCCCAGCTGCTCTGTGAACTGCCTCGCTAGTGGCGGACTGCCTCAGTAGTGGTGGTCGCTCTTCCCCCCACTGAGCTGGACCATCCTGGGTCCAGCTGCACCTGCTGTGAAACTCTCAATCCAGAGCGTTTCAGGTTGCTTGTTTTGTGGGGGTGGTACCCGCCAAGCCAGATCACCAGGCTCCCTCTCTCTGACCCCTTCCTTTCAGTTGAATGGGCGGCTCTGTCTCCCAGGTGTTCCAGGTGCCAGTTGAAATGGCCACCCAGATTTCTGTCAGTTTCTGTGTGCCAAGCTGGCACCAGCTGAAACTGCTGTGCTGAAAACTCTTGGTGCTTTTCAGCCTGGGAATCTCCTGGTTTGCGGGCAGTGAAAATTTGTTTGGAAATGTGGTGGGCACTCACCCTCTGCGTTGTTTTTGCTGAGAACTGCACTACAGAGCTGTTCCTATTCGGCCATCTTGGGTCCTCCCCACTCTTTTCCTTTTAAGATTCTTCTTGCATGTGATGGCACATCTGAGTTTGCTGGACCACTCTATTAACATGCCAACTTGTTTTTGCAATTCGTGTTCATGTTTTTTATTCAGAATATTAGTTTTTAAATACATGTTTATAAGCATTCTGATGTCCCAAGCCTGCATTTTGTTCTTTCTGTTATTTGCTCTTTCTGCTGACTCTCTCATATGCTGTATTGATTCCTCAATTGACCAGTAATTTTTGTTTGTGAGACCCTATTCAGCTGATCTTATTCAATGAAAATCCAAAGTACCTAGGTTGAACTTGAGCTTTTGTAGGTAATATTTACATGTGCTTCTTTGAGGCTTCTAAGGTAGTGCTCTCTGTTTTTAATGTTTACAGTAGCAGAATAAAAGCCCATCCATCCCCCAAATATGCCCATGTCTCACTTCCTAGAACCTGTGTATATGTTACTCTATATGGCAAAGGGAAATTACAGGTAGGGTTAATCTAAGGATCTTGGCTTATCTAGGTAGGACCAATGTAATCAAAAGGGCCCTTATACAGGGAGGCAGGAAGGTTATAGCGAGTAGAGTAGATGTCATTATGGAAATAGGGTAAAAGAGAGAGAAAGTTTTAAACTGTTACACACTGACCTTGAAGATGGAGGAGAATCTATAAGCCAAAGAATGCAAAGAGCCTTCAGGAGCTAGAAAAGACAAGGAGGCAGATTCTACCCTACAGCTTCCAGGGAAAAAAAGTCTTCACCTTTTGACATCTTGACTTTAAGACTTCTGGTCTTCAATAAGACCATATTTAGTGTTTTATTCTGCTAAGTTTGTGGTTACAACACATTGTTCAACTAAGTTTATTACAGCTGCAATAGAAAACTAGGGCAATATGCATGCAAATCACCTTGGATCTTATTTAAATATATAATTTGATAGTATGCCTAGAGAAGAGTGACAAGGTCTGTATTTCTAACAAGCTCTTGATTGGTACAGATGCTGCTACATGTTTGTGGATCCAACTTTCAGCATCAGAAAATAAGATAATGCTGTCTTGAGAATACATTAAATAAAATTTGCTACTTGAGTTTTCACAAAATATACAGGTCATTAAAATTCAAATCTCAAAGCCCATGAGAAGACATTTTTTTAAGTACTATTCATGTAGATGAGCTCCCTAACTTTATGAAGGGATCTCATCTCACTTCTCTCCTGGTATAAACTGACTGACTTGCCTTTGTCTTCTGAAGAGAACTTAAAATTCAAGGCACTAAGTTTATGGCATATGCAAATACAATGCCATGCATATACCATGAGTATCTCCTCAATGATATCTGTATGCTTTTTGGCAATTCTTGCCAGTATGAACAATTAATTGCTAATTTAAACTTTTGTGTCCTAAATAACAGTCATAATTTTGAAAAGTAAAAGCAATATCAAAGAGGTTAAAGGGTTGATATAATGTGTATATGGACTTCTTTATATGTGTGAATTAAAAAAAGGAAGTTGGGGATAAATAGTGAAATCTACATTTTCCATTAATTTCAGTCACTAATTTAAGTCTCTCATAGATGCACTAAACCACAAACCATATATACACATTATTATATTTAATTATATTATTAATATTATTTAACATGTTTATATATTAATTAGTTTATTACTATCCTTTATAAAATTTATGTATATATATATTAATTAGTTCATTTAATCTTGCAAACAACTTTACGGAGTAAGAATTATCCTAATTTTAGAGGTTAGAAAACTCAGACTCAGAAAGACACACATACACACACACACACAAAACTTTTACGGAGTCCTCCTAGATACATAGTAGAAACTTATCCATTTAAGAATAACTTTAATATTTATTACCTGGTTGAGCCAAGTAAAGAAGAAAACAATACCCTACAGCTTGAAAGAGGAAGAGTCAGGGATGTAATCCAGGACTTTCTTATTACCATGCCTGTGTTCTTTCCTTTATTCTATGTTGATTCTAAAGTTATCTAAAGATAGAGATCTCCAATTGACTTTCAGTACTGTGTAGAATTCTACTACAAGATTATGCAATGCGATAGTCTCTTTCGATATTCCCAGTTAAAAAGCCGATTGGGGAAAATATTTATGCAAACAATTTGGCAAAAACAAAGGTATATTACTGATGTACATGAGCAAATAAGTACTGATTGGAAACATATAGACACATAAATAGTAACACAAGCACATATCTACACATGCCATTGCTAATTGTTCTCATAACATATTATTGAGTCACACATTTCTAACCTAAGCTCCTCAACATACTGTATTTCTAATTCCTCCAAAGAAGCTTACCTTTCTCCTGCCTTCATCAATCTCAGCAGATCACTTTACATTGAGAAGATTTAAATCATTAAGCACAAAATTATTTGATTTCTACTACCCCATATTACATACTTTTTACATCAAAAACATTGCCGTGCCTCCAGTTTCAAAGGATTAGGTATTACATTCTTTTCAAAGCCAAACCTTCCACTTGTGCTTTTAACCCCACCTTCTGTTCCCCAGAAATTGAGTTCTATTGATTACTACTGTATCCCTTTTATCTGAAATTTCTCCTCTGACTACTTTTCCTTTGTTAACATGCTTACAGCTCTCTCACCCTAAAAATTAAATCCTCCTTGTCCTTCTATACCATGTGCCCTGTAAGATAATGTTTTATCTCTTTCTCTTTTCATTTAAACTTTACAAAGAACAACATACCCTAGAGGTCTCTGTCATCTCACCTGACATTTTCTTACCAATTCATGATAGTTTAGTTCCTATTCTTGAAATAGGAACTAAAAATGTTTTAATAGAATTGCATTGCCAAATTCAGTAGATGTTTCTTCATACTTCATATTAACGCAGTATTCTTTAATATTTGGCATCACTGATCACTCCATATTTGAGGAAATATCTAACTTCCTCTTATGGCTACTTCTACATTTATCTTAGAAATTATTAAATATTAGTGTTCCCTAGATTTCTGTCCTTGATTTTATGCTTTTATCATTCACCATACTTTGTTTAGGTAATCACTTCCATTCTCATAATTTTGATTTGCTCTTGAATGCTGATGACTCAGTAATTTATATCTCCTATCTGTCCTTTCTCCATCAAACTTTAGTTATGTTATCTCACACCTGATGGCCAATTACCTCTGAATGCCCTACAAGTGTTTCCCGTCTTATCTTATATCAGTCACTGAGTTTATAAATAATAAGTCATTCTGAAAGACTTTTAGGAAGACTCAGAATTCCCATTTAAATAGGTCATTTCACTGAATCTGCAGAACATACATTCTAAATTGGGATGGTGGCAAAGGTTTAAAGATGACAGTGATAGAGGAAAGGGAATTTATATACAAATTTAAGACATGCTTAACATAATATGTATTTGGCAGCTATTTGCACTTAACAGAGGTATTACCTCTCAGGTCCAAATTTATTGCCTATTACCTGCTCTGTGATAATAAAAATGGACACTGTAAAACATTTTTTTCTTTACAGCTGGAATATATCTTTTGTTACAGAAAGGAAAATATTTCTTCTCCTGGTTGGATGTGCTTCTTCTGCGCTTTTCTTCCTCCTGCTATACTGATACAACCCATATGATGTAGTTCCTTGATGACCTATCTAAATGGGAATTCTGAGTCATCCTAAAGGTCTTTCAAAATGACTTACTATTTATAAACTCCAAAATTATTTATCAAATAAGTTGGGCTTTGTCTAATTTTCTAGCCTAATTTCTTAGCACTCATTGGGTAGAGTTGTCAAAAACAATGCCAAAAAGAAATTAAAATCTCAGTGGGATACAATAATAAGCACTATTTTCCCTTGAGTTTTGTTGGTTGGCTGGTGGTGTTTACTCTAGGGTAGGCAAGTGGCTTTAAACAGATGTTTGGAGCAAGTTCTACTCTAAAAGTGCATTTCAACAGCAGGCTATAGAGTGTACATTTTCCTCATATTAAGTGCAAAGATGCAAGGAAGACATCAAACTGTATAAACTCATTTTTAAGACCCTGTCCATCTTCTGGCATCCCTGACCTAAGCAGTTCACATGCTAAATCTAAAATCAAAGGGCTGGATAGCATAGGCCTCCCATGAATGTGGTAGGGAGAAGGAGAACATATTTTTGAAAGGTATACTGCCGCTTACATTACTTCCTGCCATCCCTAGTCTACTAAAATGATAGTCAGGTAAGCTATCCAATGGCAAGGCATTCCCATATCATACTAATGTGCCTCTGAAGAAAGCAAAAAACACTTGGGATTATAGTTACTGTATATAAACTTGTCATAGCTAAGTGTATAATTTGTTAGGAGTTCTGAAGTGGTGAAAATACCAGAAGTACCTTACAGAGCTTTTAATCATTTCAAGTTCCCTATTGATCTCAGGTCAAGGTCTTCTGTTATAGAAAGTATCAGTCAAGTTTATTCTTTCACAGAATCCTGTTGTCCATGGAGAAAATATTTTTCTTATGACTTTACTTGTGTTTGCATGTTTCTCATGTTCATCACACCAACTAAATGTCATGTTCATACTTTCTCTTTTTGTTTCTATCTCAAGTTTCCCAGTAATGCCCTCAGAATCAGGTATTTACACTGCAGTTCTTTGTCGCTCTTTCCTCTCCATTTGTCCGCTGTTAGTAGTGGGTCCATGTGCTTTGTAGTCCACCTTAAACATTTTGAATGCTTACACATTCATATTTTAAGACTAAGATCAGGGACTTAATTACCATGAAATATTCATACCAAGTGTGCTACCTTCTGGCTAGTTACTGCTTATTAATAGCTACTGAAAAGAATTGTCCTTACATAAGAAACTTAGAAGAACAGATGCTTAAAATATTAAACAGGACTTGACATGTTGGATGAAATATTAATTGGCCATTTTGCACAAAATATAATTTAGCCAGAAAAGATGAAGAGGAGCAAATGGAAAGATTAAAAAGCATGAAAGAGAGTACACTATCCTGACCCCTACCATGTCAGAACAAAAGGGGTTAGACAGACACTTTCTGAAGTAGGAGTACAGAGATAAAAGATGAACACTTATTACTAGACAGGTGTTCACTTGTCAAGAATCCTCTTTGGTGACAGAAATCTATATTACTTTGTCTTTCAGCCAGCTACAATTTGTTCTAAGGAGTTCTCATTCTATGTTCTCATGCATCTCTTCTCCGAAAAAAGAATTCTTTCTATTTTGGTCTGGCTCCAAGAAAACTGCAACAGTCTTAAATGGCAGTTCCTAAAAACTGGTAGGGAGACTAATTCAAACTCTGGTTCCTAGGGCCAGAACAGACATTGGATAAATAGGAACAATGAAGATTTATAATAAATCTCTCTGTTAGCTGTATCTCTTAGCACCTACTGTATAAAGAGCAATGAAAGGAAATTAACATCCTCGCTTAATGTTTAGATTCTATTTTTGCACATGTACTCCAGAACTTAAAGTATAATCTATATATATCTATATATATACATACATGCACATATATACATTGATATATTGATATATATGTATATGTATATATAAATATATATGTGTGTGTATATATATGTATATGTATATATATGAGAAGAGTTCTCACTGGGTCTTAATCATTTCATGAAATGTGCCCTTTTTCTCTGCTATATTCAATGGACAGAAAGACGAGGAAGGCTTCAGAACTAGATGACCCACTCAATCTCCCCTTCAACTCATCTAGTAGTTTAGGGTCTTAGAAGCTAAAGACCCCCACAGAACCATCCCAATGCATTGTATTCTCAGGTAAATTCTGCATAATAATAATGTTTGCTTGGATCCTTTACAATCACAGATATTTTAAAAATAGAACAATTTATCAAAATACATAGGGTTAATTTATAAAGCAACAAATTTCCTTCTATAATTTATAATGTGATTGTCAATTGCATGAGAATAGGAGATATAAAACTCAAGTTAATCTGCTGTATAATGCAATTGCAGGATACATATGTATGTATGTATGTGTGTGTGTGTGTGTGTATATATATACACACATATATACATAAATCTTAAATGTAAACATTATGTAGAAGTATGCAGTCATAATTTAATTATAAATGGTTTCTTTGTGTTAGCTATTTTCAAATTCTTAAATATTTCATAAGCAGACATTGAGCAGTTTTGTAATATAACAAAATAAGTTTCATTTAACTAAAATCATACACTTTCAGTACAATCTCGGTATAAAGGAGTGTCATAATGAATGCTGAGTACCTAAGTCCCATCAAGATTTAAAAAAATGACAAGATCATAGAAATATTGAGTCCACTGGGTAAAATAAATGTATTATTTTTGGGACAGTGGGAAGGTATATATTATAATCCAAATAATCCCAGTAAATTCTAATATTTGTTCTAGGTACCTATGGTATTTATATCCTTCAAAAAAATTATTTATTGATAAATTAACTTACAGATGTTTATTATTTATTAAGAAAGTGAATAAAATATATAGTATGTTAAACAACCCAACCTCATTTAAGCAAGACAGAAATTTGGTAGTTTTATTTGCAATTTTTGCATCTCAGTTTTATAAATTTGTCTCCTTGCTAGGAACTCCCCTTGAATTATGGAAAAGGATGACCTGGAGCACAAAAAGCTCCAAGCAAATTCTTTAGGACTTGTTAATACCCTTAAGAAAAAAGCGGGAACATTAGATTTTCCTGTGAGAAATCCATGTCGCTACTAATTAACTCTGATGAAACAAAGAATATCCTTAAAAAAGATAGCCTCTAACCTCAGATGCAAGGCATCCTTATTCTGACTATAATCTTCATACATAAAACATTTGAAATTGCCAAGTTTATTTGAGAAACGTATAGAAAACGTCTGGATATGATTTAAAAATGTATATGATAAGCACAAATCTTTTCACAGCAACTTGAAAAGGTTAAATTAAAATGCATACAAAATGGTTAGCCAAACCACCAATGCTTATTGTGCTTCTGTTTATCCGACACTAAGATGTGAAAACATACCAAATAAATTATATCTAGAAGCAATCTTGACTCTCAAGAATCTTAAAATCTGGTAGGAGAAGCCTGCAGTAATAAGCACAATGACATCAATTACTGCAGTTTTACATGTACATTCACCAGGTCCTGCTTCTGGTTGAGTATGAAAGATCAAAAAGTAAATCCTACAATATGAAAAGATGAATATAGTATGACTTAGTGGGATTTGTATCAGAAATTCAAAGGTTGATTCAGCATTCAAAAATCAGTCACTGTAATTCACCACTTGAACAAAAATGCAGGACAAAGATGGAGAAAAAGAAATAAAAGGGGGCTTTCTTAATCTGACACAGGACAGCTACCAATCCAACTACCCTGCAATTAACATTATACTTGATAGTGAAATATTGAAGAGTACCCGACCCAGGCCTCTTTTTTACTATACCAGTTTCACAGAATTTTCTACCTCAGGTTCAGCTTCTACAAAATTAAACCTCTCACATAAATAAATAAATCAATTTAGAATTTTTCTTAAAATATTCATAATTATATGACATATAAACTAACAATAAATATTAAAATTAACTGAATAAAAGGAATAAATATGTGAAGATACATAAATTCAAACTAGTCTTTAGGAAAGATTAAAGAATAGTCTTCATGAACCTGTTAAAGAGATTAAAAAAAGATTATGAATGAAAACTATTTTATTTCTCCTATATGTTGTTATACATAATATAAATAAAAACAAAATACCACCTGCAAATCTATGACAAAAAATTAAATATAAATTATTTCTAAGCAAAATTAAAAACATTTTAATAATCTTAGAATAATTAAATATTTCTACATAGGAGTGGTTGCAAAGGTGATTCAACCATTCAAAACGTAATCAGAATCAGATAGTTGTACAGTTATGTTAAAGAGCCGATAAGTCTCTAAGTTTATTATTATTTAAATTTTTCTAGAAAATATATATTCTATAAATAACATTCTAATATTGGAAATAATATTTTAAGAATATGCTAGAAAAAGATGGAAACCTCCTCTATTAGGCTAACATACATTTATTACCAAATTCTGTTACAAGTATTACAAAAACTAAATGGACCAATCTCTTACATTATTATAAAATCTAGAATTTCAAGTCTGTCCTTGATGTCTTTTAGCCTCATGAGGTCCCCAAAGGCCTGATCTTGAGTTTCCCTGCTCTACCCAGATAGGACTCCCACCCAGCTGGAAACATGCCTCCTCTGACTGACTTTCTTATCAGCCACACCAGTTGCAATCTCTTGATTTTCACTTCTTTGCCAGCCCGTGAAAATTTTCCAACAAACCAGTCTCATAGCTTTGATGAAACCAGGAGCTTCCTGACCCTCTGGTTACTACAAAGCCTGCCTCCAGAGTCCTTGTTGGTTACCTTGCCCTGCCCTCCAGCACCCAAGTACAACCACTGTATGGCCCTGCATGCTGTGTGGTATTCCCTTCCCCCATGCTGTATTTGTCACTAGTGAACTGCCACCCAAGCTCATCTGTCTAGTATTTGGTATCATGTATCAGTCATCTCTTACCATTTAGAAAAGAGAATTCCTTCTTCACCAACTGGATCAATCAGAGGTATGTAGAACACTTATGAATATGGTTGCAAAATATGTAAGAAAATATCAGCAATGGCATTCAGTCAAGTGTTAAATAACAATACACGATGACCAATGTAGATGTATTCCAGTAATACAAGGGAGTTTTAGTGTAAGGAAATCCATTAATCCATTAGAGTATCTAAACATAGAATAAGAAACATCAGAAGTATATCATTGGATACTAATAAGATATTTCATATATGAAGTGGTAAGATTTAATGTGTTTTAAGAATTCAAGGTAGCTACATAAATACAATAAAAATTATTTTCCAAAGCCAAACATAAATAGAAAAGCATAAATATCATTACCATTAAAATCTCGATTTTTGTGAAACATTTTATATATTTAACTATGTAAGCATTGGCAATCCCATGTAGAAAAGGCGCCAAGATAAAATCAAATGACAGACGGGAGAAGATTCTTTGCAATATATTTATATCAAAGGTCCCATAATACACAAAAAGTGTTATTGTAAGTCAATAAGAAAAAAATACAACCAAGTAGGCTTTATCCCTGGCATTTAAGGTAGGTTCAATATATGCAAATCAATAAATGTGATTCATCACATAAACAGAACTAAGGGCAAAATCCACAGGATTATCTCAATAGATGCAGAAAAGGCTTTTGATAAAATTCAGCATACTTTCATGCTAAAAACTCTTAATAAGCTAGGTACTAAAGGAACATAACTCAAAATAATAAAAGCAATCTATTATAAACCCACAGCCAGCAGCATACTGAATGGGCAAAAGCTGGAAGCATTCCTTTTGAAAACCAGCATAAAACAAGGATGCTCTTCTGATACCACTCTATTCAACACTGGAAGTTTTGGCTAGAGCACTAAAGCAAGAGGAAGAAATAAAGGGCATTCAATTAGCAAGAAAGGACGTCAAACTATTCCTGTTAGCAGATAATATGATTCTATATCTAGAAAACTCCACAGTCTCAGCCCAAAAGCTCCTTAAGCTGATAAACAACTTCAGTGAATTCTCAGAATATAAAATCAACATACAAAACTCATTAACATATCTACTCAACAACAGTTAAGCAGAGAGCCAAATCAGAAAATCATCCTTATTCATAATTGCCCCAAAAGAATAAAATATCTAGGAATACAGTTAATCAGGGAGGTGAAAGATCCCTTACAATGAGAACTACAAAACAACACTAAAAATCAGAGATAACATAAATGGAAACACATGCCACATTCATAGAAAGAAGAGTCAATATAGTTAAAATGGCCAAACTGCCCAAAGCAATTTATAGATTCCATGTTATTTCCATCAAACTTCCAATGACATTATTCACAGAACTAGAAAAAAAACTATTTTAAAATCCATATGGAACCAAAATGAGCCCAAATATCCAAAACGTTCTTAAGAAAAAAGAACAAAGCTGGAGGCCTCATACTACCTGAACTCAAACTGTGCTACATAGCTACAGTAACCAAAACAACATGGCAGTGTTACAAAAACAGACATATAGACCAACAGAATAGAAATAGAGAACCAAGAAATAAAGCCACACATCCTTGACTATCTGATATTCAACAAAAACAAGCAAGGGGGAAAGGATTCCCTATTCAATAAATGGTGCTGGGAGACCTGGCTAGCCATATGCAGAAAATTGAAATTGGACCCCTTTCTTACAGTATACACAAAAATCAACTCCAGATGGATAAATAACTTAAATGTAGAACCCAAAATTATAAAAGCCCTGGAAGACAACCTAGACAATACCATTCTAGACATAGAAAAGGGAAAAGATTTCATGAATAAAATACCAGAAGCAATTACAACAAAAGGAAAAACTGACAAGTGGGATCTAATTAAAGTGTTTCTGCAGAGCAAAAGAAATTATCAAGAAGGGAAACAGACAACCTACATAATGGGAGAATACTTTTGCAAACTATGAATCTGACAAAGGTCTAATATCCAGACTCTTTAAAAAACTTAAGTTTACATGAAAAGAAAACAAATAACCCCATTAAAAAGTGGGCAAAGGATATGAAAAGACACTTTTTGAAAAAAGACATACATGTGGCTAACAAGCATATGAAAAAAGGCTCAACATAACTGATCCTTAGAGAAATGCAAATCAAAACCACAATGAGATATCATCTCACACCAGTCAGAATTGCTATTTTTAAAAAGCAAAAAAATAAAAGATGTTAGAGAGGTTACAGAGTTTTCTCTGTAACATTTCTCTGTAACATTTTATACTGCTGGTAGGGGTGTAAATTAGTCCAACCATTGTGAAAAACTGTGGCAATTCCACAAAGACCTAAAAACAGAACTACCATTTAACCCAGCATTCACATTACTGTGTATATGCCCAAAGGAATATAAGTTGTTTTATTATAAAGACATATTCATGTGTATGTTCACTGCAGCACCATTCACAATAGGAAAGACATAGAATCAACCTAAATGTCCATCAATGGTAGACTGAATACCAAAAATGTAGTACATATACACCATGGAATACTAGGAACCCATAAAAGAGAACAATATATGGTCTTTGCATGAACATGGATGGAGCTGGAGGCCATTATCCTTAGCAAATTCATGCAGGAACAGAAAACTAAATACCACATGTTCTCGCTTATAAGTGGGAACATAATAATGAGAACAGTGGACACACAGAGGAACAACAGACACTGGGGCCTACCGGAAGGTGAAGGATAGAAGGAGGGAGAGAATCAAGAAAAGTAACTAATGGGTACTAGGTTTAATACATGGGTAACAAAATAATCTGTACAATAAACCCCCATGATATGAGTTTACCTCTATAACAAACCTCCACATATACACCTGAACTTAAAAGCTTAAAAAAAAAAAAAGACATGGGCAAAGAAAAAAGATTTCATGAAGAAGGTTGAGGAGTACGAGATAAAAGACACATGCATGTGAGAGTGTTTTCCTGGAAGATCAGAGAGGAAATGATTACACAGATGGGATGCCCAACATAGTTTCCTTGGAAATACATGGTTTTTTTTGTTTTGTTTTTTTGTTTTTTTTGTTTTTGAGAGAAATTAAGAAAGAAAGAGGGAAAGAAGAAGAAAGAAAGAGGGAGAGAGAGAACAGGATTCTTGCTCTATTGCCCAGGCTGGAATACAATCTAGGAATAGGTATTAAAAATCTCTTTTATGCCAATAATTGTGCTTAACAACAGAGACAGGAAGGAATAAGGGAAAAAAATAACAAACAAACAGCCAACCAATATTTCATTTAAGTCTATAAAATGCTATGCAAATGCTGAAGAGTGATTTACTTCCAATTATATAGTCACTTTCAGAATAGGTGTAATATGATACTGAGAAAAATGTATGTTCTGGAGATCTG
>CAUYLG010030133.1:0-34322 GCA_963573385.1 Cacajao melanocephalus
GCCTTTTTGCACTGGTTTCTTCCCATTTTTGTGGATTTATCCACCTGTCGTCTTTGTAATTGCCGACTTTCAGATTGGGTCTGAGTGGACGTCCGGCTTGTTGGTGATGAAGTTTTCTCTGTTTCTTAGTTTTCCTTCGGCAGATGCCTCTTCCCCACAGAGCTAGGCCTTCCCGGGTTCAGCTGTGCTTACTGTGAAACTCTCAGTCCTCAGCGCTTCCAATTGCTGTTCTCCTTGTGGGGATGGGACCAGCCAAGCCTGACTCAAAGGGCACCCAGTCCCGTATACTCCGCACCAAGAAGCGCCGCACTGGCCAAAAGAGTTGTGCTGGCGACCTGTGTGGCTCCTCCGCTGGGTAGCTCTCAGTTTGTGGGCAACAGAAATTCATCTGAAATTGCAGCATCCACTCACTCTCTGCGCTTTCACTGGGAGCTACAATCCTGAGCTGTTGCTAATCCGCCATCTTGGATCTCTCTCTGCCCGGTGATGAAGTTTTTTCTGTTTCTTAGTTTTCCTTTGGCGAACGCCCTTTTCCCACAGAGCTGGACCTTCCTGGTTCAGCTGTGCTTGCTGTGAAACTCTCAGTCCTCGGTGTTTCCAATTGCTGTTCTTGTGGGGATGGGACCAGCCGGGCCCGACTCACAGGGCACCCCATCCAGTATACTCCGCACCAAGAAGCGCTGCGCCGGGGCCCAGGCAAAACAGTTGTGCCGGCCAAAAAAGTCGCGCTGGGGACCCGTGTGGCTCCTCCGCTGGGAATCTCCTGGTCTTGGGCAACAAAAATTCGTCTGAAAGTGCGGCATCCACTCGCTCTCTGCGCTTTCACTGGGAGCTACATTCCTGAGCTGTTGCTAATCTGCCATCTAGCAATAAAGTATTTTTAAATTAATATATGTACATTGTCTTTTTACACATAATGCACATAACAGATTACAATATAGTGTAAGCATAACATATATATACTGAGAGACAACAAAATGTGTATGATTTGCTCTTTCATAATATTCACTTAATTGTTGAGGTTGGAAACCAAATCCACAGTATCTTCATGGTGTGCCTGTAAGCATTATTGACGTCGTTATCCATCTCTTGCTTAGTGTGGTATCTGCTAGGATATAAACTTACTGTTTTTTTTTTATCCCCTTGGAACTCATTAAATGTAAGGGGGAGATATTTTGAGACTATGCAAATATCCTGTTTCTGCTTAAACAGTCACCTCCTAAATTTAACATCCATAATTGGATCTTGCCTGCAGCAATTATTCCTGGGTTATTCTAATTGTAGTTTTCCATTTTATTCTATATCTATGAACCAAGATTCTTTTGTAAGGAAAAGTTATTACTTCTCCTCCATGTATTTTTGCATCCAGTATTTATTTATATGTGCTTGGATTCATATTTTGAGGACATCCAGGTTAAGTATTATTAATTTTGTTAGCACTCTATTGCTATGTGGCACCACAAGATGCTCCAGGATAATTTTGTATTTTTGTGCCACATGCCTGGAATCAACCAGATCCCCTAAGGAACTTGGAATCTTTCACTTAAGAAAGACTTTTAAGAACCAGCATCTGCACTCTAGGTGTGTTCTTTGTTCTTGACCTGTCACTACTTCTAGTCCCTCCCAAGGATGGAGCTCGGAAATGTGTGTATGTATATTAACTTATGTATACATATATTAATTTACATCCTTTGATCTGTATGTGTACATATAGGTTAGTGCATGTGTGCATGTGAATGTTAAATATATATATACATACACATGTTAATATGCATGTATACACATGTTAAATGTTAAGTATATATTTATACATATACACATATACACATAAAATCACATTTGCTCATACTGATATTTCTGACTCCAATCCATTGCCACCACAGGGTTTATTCTAGTACTCCCCAATTACCTGATTTTTTTCCCCTTTCTTCTGCAGTGACTTTTGTTTTCTAAAATATATTTAACATTTTCTTCAAGCCTGGAATATAAATAGTATAGATTCAGAATCACTAGTGCATACCTTTGTGAGGAATACTAAATTGCCAAATGAAGTACAATGTGTATAGAAAGAACTTTTTTCATTTTATTGTCTTTGGCCTTACAACATTTAGTTGAAAAGCTGTTTTCAAAATTTACTCAAGTCAGCTCCTTTTTTCCTATCCCTTTCAGTGAGTTGTATGATTTATTTGTAATAGAGTTAGATTCATTTATCACAGTCTACATTTCCTCTTTCTTCCCATATCCTGATAAATATTTTTAAATGTTCCATTCAGTAAAATTCACACTTTGTGGAGTACATTTCTAAGGATTTTGAAAAATGCAATTAGTTGTATATTCACAACCATAATTCCCTATAAAATATAGTATTACCCATAAAATTCCTTTATTATACCCCTCCATGGTAAATCCATCTCCCCTCTTCCTCAAACCCTGGCAAGAACTGATTTCTTTTCAGTACCTATTGTTTTGTTTTTTACTCATGTTTCATATAAAGGAATTCCATAGTATGTTGTCTTTCAAAGGCTGGCTTCTTTCACCTAAGACAATACATATATGATTTGTGATGGTTAATATTGTCAACTTGATTGGATGGAAGGATGCAAAGTATTGTTCCTGGTTGTGTCCGTGAGGGTTTTGCCAAAGGAGACTAACATTTGAGTCAGTGGACTAGGAGAGGGAGACCCACCTTCAATCTGGGTGGGTACCATCTAATCAGCTGCCAGTATGGCTAGAATAAAGCAGACAGGAAAAGGCAGAAGGGCAGACTTGCTGAATCTTCCTGCCTCCACCTTCCTCCCATGCTGAATGCTTCCTCCCACGCAACATCAGACTGCAAGATGATTCAACCCTAATGTTACAACAATTGATAGATTGATACTTTTTATTGCTAAGTTATATTTCATTGCATGAATGAACCAGAGTTCGTATGTTCATTTGAATCATTTTCCCTGATCTTGTATTTGTGGTTTTGTGCGATTACTTTCAAGAAATTTGGTTTATTAAATGGATTGACAATTTGCATGACTTTTGAATGGTCTCTTTTAGTAGGTTTTCACTAATATTTCCCTTTATGTTTCTGTCTGAGTAATTTCTATGGATCTAAGTTCAGTGATTCTTTCGTGAGTTCTCTTCTGTTTACAGATGAGCACATCAAAAATATTCCTTAGTCCTCTTACTGTTTAACATGTCTAGCATTTCCCTTTTATTCTCTTTTATAATTGTAATCTCTGATAAAATTATCCATTTGCATATTGTTCACCCTTTCTAAAATAATTTCAAAAAAATTAGCATATTATTAATACTAGTAAGTTTCTATATCTTTGTCATAATTGAATATGGTTTTGATGGTTGCTTTGTCTCATTTAAGTGTGTTTTTCCTGATCATTTTATATGCCTTGCAGTTTTTTCTTAAATCCAGACATTGTTTCCAGGTAGTAGGTGTGAGTTAAGTAGCTTTAATGACCATGATTCCTTCTACTAGGTCTTTATTGTGAACATTTGAATTAATCTAGGTAAGAATTGGACTATAGAGTTTGAAGGTCATTGTTACTATGACCACCATGATATGCCCTTAGTGCAATGTCTGTTCACAGAAAAATGATTTTTTTAAAATATGCCAACTGTTCTTACTCATAAAACTGAACAAAAAATAATTGCATGTGAATGGCAAAAATATAGTTAATAATCCAATAATACCTTTCTTTCTCTGATATGGTTGGATTTGTATCCCTGCTCAAATCTTATGTCAAATAGTAATCCCCAAAGTTGGAGGAGGGACACGGTGGGAGCTGATTGGATCATGGGGGCAGATTTCCTCTTTGCTGTTCTTATGTGAGTTCTTATGAGATTTAGTTGTCTAAAAGTATGTAGAACCTCCTCCTTTGCTCTCTTCCTCCTGTTCTGGCCATGTAAGACATGCCTGCTTCCCTTTTCATTATAATTGAAAATTTCCTGAGGCCTCTCCAGCGTGCTTCCTCTACAGCCTGTGGAACAGTGAGCCGATTTAAATCTTTTTTCTTTATAAATTGCCCAGTCTCAGGTATTTCTTTATAGCAGTGTGAGAATGAACTAATACATTCTTAAGAAAAGTCAATCCTAAATCTCAATATACACATTGCTTTAACTACGAAAGCACACCTTTCAAGTATGCCTTGCACATATTAGTTTATTAGGTGTTTATTTGAGATTGCATTACGAAGCCCTCATAAAATCATCTTAAAAATCAAGAACTATTAGATAATACACAAAAGTAAGTCAATATATACTCTAATTTAACTCAAATGATGAATTAATCCCAATGATAGAATCTGTATGCATTTGTTGTTATGCTTATATTGAACATAAAATAATAATATTAAGACACCTCTATCATTGTACATTATCATTGTTTTAAAATATATAATCCTAAATTATTATTGTCTTGGTACTAAGTAGTAATTTTATAAAGTTTATTTGTATTATCTTTTAATGTTAAATCAAATTGCATTATAACCGAATACAAAATTGAATTAGCAGAAGAAAAAAGAAATATACATGACGCTGTGATGATTTAGTATCCGCAGAATAAATCGATTCTCAGTCTTTTATAACCATTATATTTAAGATGACTAATAAATGTTATATTCATTAAAACTGGATGTGACAGCCATGTGCCTATAGTCCCAGTAACTCAGGAGGCTGAAATGGGAGGATTGCTTGAGCTCAAGAGTTTGAGGCCAGCCCGCACAACATAGTGAGACCCCATCAATTAAAAAAACAAAATTTTATTAAAAAGTATTAATATTAATAAAAATTATGTTTAAACTTAGAATTTGATTTACATGATATTAAAGAGTCATATTACAGAATTCTAAAGTATATTTTTCACCTTTCATAACTTATCAAAAGAAAGCAATAATAAAATTGTTCTCTGACATTTATTGATTGTTTATCAATAATATATACCATAGTGAGTCTTTGTATTAAATCATCCATGCTAAAAAGAGTAGCATAAAATAGTTTTGCTTTAAACACTTATAAAATTGTAAGATTAACAAGCATCTACATTTGGTGTTTCTATGATTAATACCTTCATAAATATAAACTCTGTACCAAACCTCTTGACTCAGAAGAAGAGAGTTCCTGTCCAAGTTTTATCAAAATATAAGCCCGTGGAAAAATGTTTAAAAAAAATGAAACAAATAGCTTGAAATTGACAAAAATATGTATTTACCTGAAAATATGGCTTCAGGTTTTGCCAATTTTAATTTAATTTGCAATTTTAGGATTAGCACACAAAAGTGAAAGAGTAAGAAAATCCTTCAAAAATATTTTTCAAAAAATCGCATTTATACAGTAAAATTTTCATAAGATTTGTTCAATAAACTATCGTTAAAGAAAAATTAAAGTTGTTTTTATTCACAATTCTACTCCAGGAACTAAAGTTCCATATTATTAACATTGTCTTCACATTTTATAAAAGTAAATGATTGCTCAATGCAGTACATTATATTTTCCTGGTGCTATAGGTTGAATAAAAATGGTCATCGCCAAAACTTATGATCCCCAGTGTGGCAATAGTGGAAGGTGGTTCCTTTAAGAGGTGCTTAGGTCATTAAGATAGATTAATGCCTTTTTCACGGGAATGAGTTTTCTCTGGAACAGGGTTAGTTACTAGGAGAGCAGGTTATAATAAAGTGAGGCTGCCTCTCCTGGTTGTTCTCCTTGCACCTGCATGCTTCCCCATGAGCTTCTCTACCACATTATGACCCAGCATGAGGTTCTCACCAGAAGCCAACCAGGTAAGGCTGCCAGGTCTTAGAACTTCCAACCAGCAGAATTGGGAGCTAAATAATCCTTTCTTTTATAAATTACCCAGTCTCAGATATTGTATTATAGCAACAAAACGTAGACTAAGACACCTGGCATAGCTCTTGCACATATTCAGTTCCCTAAAAAGACAGGTACAGTATAGTATATCCTATAAGTTATTTATTATCAAGATTACGTCCATCAGATTTGGCTCTCCAATGGCATAAGGTTTGCTGTTTTATTTTTCATAACTCGACTTAATGTTATATAAATTTCTATTTCTCCTGAGGCAAAGGTCATAGTTCCACTAATTTAGATGTATTCCATCTTTTCCTGAAGCTTTATTTTATTTTTAGGAAAGCTTATGTGCCCCAGATGACCTCTCTTCTTATAGATGTCCACTGAGAAGTCCACCATTCTGCCTGCTCTTGGTTACCATTCATGCAGGTATAGATAGGTCTGTATCAACATGATGAGTCATTTGTTCTTGTATAATCTCCTACCATTCTGAAGCATATCTATTCTTTTTCTCTGCCTTACCTTAGACACAGGAACCTATCTTCTGCTTCTGTATTTATGGAAGCATATAAATTGCTACACGGTTTTATTTCTAGACTCATTCTGAGACCATTTATTCTCTGAAATTTAGCTGTGTGCTGGTCACAGCGATCAGAATTCAGGGCCCGCAGTCTGGGAATCTATAGTTTCTTACTTGCTCTCTTTCATTTCTTCTTCTTAGCAATGAGAATGTCATCCTAAATTAAGAGTTGATTATAATGGGCTTGTTTATGATTTTTTTTCAAATATTTCATTGATCCCTGGAGATTTTATTAATTTTTTTTACAGTAAACATTTTTAAATAATTAAATAAAAATGTAAATTTTTCATATTTCTATAAAACAAAATAGGTGATAATGTTTTTACATTTCTTAGCTTTGTTAAAAATGGAATCCTAGAAGTACCACACAAGTAGTTCGCTGATATACTCTAAAATCTATCAGTTTCAAATATGCAATTCAGTTAGGATCAAGCTGAAAATTAGATATTTTAAACATTTTGTTTGTTTTTATTTTTATTTGAATAGTCCAAATTGTTGTTGATGTGTATAACAAAGACAGACGAAAGACAAGAGAATGGAAAATATGGTGATGTTAAGTAGTTAAAAAGACTCAGAGCATCCAAGGTCAGGAAACATATCTTATTTTTGCTTGTTTCCATGGTATATCCATTAACTTATTTATTATCAAGATTAATCTTGAAATTGTTGGAAATGGCCTATTAAGACATTTAGTCAAAGATTAATAAAAAGAAAACATGAAAACAAACATCAGTATCAAACAAAGTATCAATATCAACATCATCAAATACCTGTTTAAACATCTTGCTACAATCTTAAGAAATTTTAAATTATTATCTCTTTATCATAATTAAAAAGTCAAATAAATTAATCTCAGTTTCACATAAGGAAATATTTCAAAAGATATGTCTCATATAAGAATATACTATTTACATTTTAATTATATTTAGAAACACAATTTTTGTACATTTAAAAAGTTATATGCAGAAAAAATTAGTCACCTATATACTTATTAAATTAAACCTCTAAGAATAATTTGTGAATGATTCTTTTACAAATACACAAACATTATTTATGTGCCTTTTTCATCCTTCCAAGATGAAATCATAGATGTTTAGTAAACTACCATATTTGACTAGGTAATGCCTTAAGAACATCTTTTATCATTGCACATTATTGTAACCAGTGGAATATGTTTGTATGTGTGTGTGTGCAATTTATTTCCAATTATTAATTCTTGAATATTTTGTCCTTTCAAAGTTTGGCTGTTATTGTTTATCATAGTAGTAAATATATATCCATGGTTAACTTTTTAATAGGTTATTAAATTTATCTTCATACCTTTAAATTTTTATTATGGGTAAATACAGTTTTGTAAATTAAATTTATGAGACCATATACATACTATACATACAATAATTGTATTTACAGCCCAGTTGTTTTATTGTGCTTACACTGTATACTTTTTCTTTCTTTCTTTTATTTAGAGCTTAAATAATTTCACTAGTTTACTAAAATAATGACAGTCTATGTTTATTAAGTATTTGTCCTTATTACATAGTTTGCCAATACATATGACTATTGCTTCATTCTTGACCAAGGTAATATCCTCTAGTTACAGTAACATTTCTCTGAGAAAAATACTATTCGATATCTACAGATTGTTTAATGCACAATTTGTAGACATAAATTTCTAATAAATCAGGATCAATATGCACTGGGTATCAGGCTGTAATTTAAACTGCACTGACATCTTCACTCATATGCCCATAACTCCATGAGGAGAGAAAAAAGAATGTCTCATTTCCCTTGTATTTTTAGACTGCACAGGACACTCAGCATATTAAGCATAAATAGTGGTTGAAAACATATTTACTAGTTATTGGATTGACTTCTCTCTCTCTATCCAACCTCTAACTTGCTTCATATATTTTGGAAAAAAGCTTGGTTTATCTGCTTTTCAATCTATTCATTGATAAGGAAGTTTGATGAAATGCAAAGTAATTTGTTTTAGAAGAGAGACTTCTGTTTTAATTAAGCCTTTAGCAATCTAATATGTGAAATATAAATAATTGTTTTAATTGAATTCAGGAATAGTTACAGCACTTCAATCTCTTGGCTTCTTTCTCTTCAATGAAAATAATCTGGCTTCCTCCCAGTTTACTCTGTCATTCACACATCCTCAGGATAGCTCACTCAGCTGGAGAAGACCCACCTTTCCCTTTACAGTGGTTATGATAAAGCACCTGGCACAAATACTAAACTTTTGTGTACATGTAAGACAGAAATTTTGCAGCAGAAAGTCTGCAAAAATGTCCCTCTGCAGGAGACAATTGGATAATTGCTCCACATTTTGGATAATATATTGTTTGCCAGTATTCTTAACCCCATCAGTAGCCGTCAGCTTGGACCCCAGAAACATGTTCTCCTCTATCTCCCATCACTTACATCCTTATTACCTCTATTTGCCTTTGTATTAACCAGGGTTGATCTCATGATGCCTTATTTACAGAGATATAAGGCATTACCTAGTCTCATATCTGTTACATCTCAGTTCCACAGGAGGCCTTAGATGCTTGAATCAGTCGTTATTTCCTACACTCTACACCCTGTCCTGCCACCTCCTATGTCTCACTACCAATTATCACTCCTCCGTATTCCTGAATCCTTTTTACTGGGCTCTCTGAATTTCATGGTTCATCAGCAGCAAAATTTTCAATATCCATATCTTAATCTGTATTTTTTATTATAATTGCTATAACAGAATACTTGAGACTGGGTAATTTATAAAGAAAAGAGGTTTATTTAGTGCATGGTTCTGGAGACTGGGAAGCTCAAGATCAGGTGAGGGACTCCAGCTGAGTTATAACAGGGCAGAGAAGCAGATGTGAGCACATGTAGAGTCCAAACACAACAGGCAGGCTCACTATATCAACCTCTCTTGTATTAACTAATCCAGTCTAACAGAGTGGGAGTGACAACCCACCCAGCCCCACAGAATGGAATTAACCTATTCATCTATTTCTGAGGCATCTGCCTTCATAACCCAACACCTCCCACTAGACCCCACCTCCCAGCACCATCATACTGGCAATTAAATTTCAGCATGAGTTTTGGTGGAAACAAACCACACCCAAACCATACCAATCCTCAATCTCTTATATTTAATTGATTGTTTTCTTTTTTAAAATAAAGAAAAATCCAGATTCCAAAGGGATTCTGTTTCCTATTCAGCCTCTGCTGGGTTTGCCCTTTAGGCATGAAAATGGAGTAGTGATCAAGAGGTCTTTAACATTCTCCTCATTTTGACAAACTTTGGATGAGTTTTCTCTTTTCTTAAATTATTTACCTTAGAAAACTTGTAATTGCAAACTTTTTCTGGCCCTTCATGATGCAAAAGCCTCTTGCCTATGATTTACTACCCAGAATTGTCTTTCTCAAAGTACTAGGGGCCATTGTTTTGAAAGGTAAATGTGAAGGAAGATGGGGCCTCTGTCTCTGTGGCAGAGTAGGAGCCTAACTTTGATGTGTGCCTTGATCCAAGTAGTAAAATCATCTCTTCTCATGAAACAGATTTTACTTTTCCTGTTAGTAAAGCCAATTAATAAGTACAGATGGCCAGAATCTCCCCACCTCAGCTCTTAGAAACTCTTATCCTTTTTCTGCTCTCCCTCCTATTCCTGCTAGTAGTATCAAAATGAAATCAATTTCTGTTTACCCATCTTGTCTAGTACAGCTTTTTTTTGACCATAGGTAACCTCTGTGATATTCTTTGCTGCTTTTAATGTTTTCTCCCCACACAGCCAGATCTTCAGAGTATTAGTCAGTATTATATAGATAAATAGGACCAACGAGGGATAACAGAATTGGCTCATGTGTTAGGAATGCCCAGAAATCCCACACTCTGCCATCTACACGCTGGACAACTAGAAAAACCAGTGCTGTAATTCAGTCTGAGACTTAAGGGCTGAGAACAAGGAGTTCCAATATCTAAAGGTAGGAAAAGATGAATGTCCCAGATAAGAGAGAGGTTATTTGTCCTTTTCTCCACTTTTTTGATCTATTTGAGTCTTCAACAGATTGGATGATGCCAGTCTATTGTGAAATGGTTAAGAATGGACCTTCTTTATTCAGCCCACTGATACAAATGTTAATCTCTTCAGAAACACCCTCATAGACACACCCAGAATGTTTTACCTTCTATCTGGGCATCCCTTAGCCCAATAAAGTTGACACTTAAACCATGGCATTCAACTTTAATCCTCACATTATCAATTTATATTATGAACTGTCCCTCATTGTTTCAGTCATCCACTTATCCCAGGTTATACTTTTTTTTTTTAAACTGATTTTAACAAGTGTTTTACTGTCACTTTTTCCATAGAATTATTTCTAATTCTTAGTAATTTAAATAAATGTTGATGGACAAATCATGGACCTCTCAATACTTTGCAGCATTTTACTTCAATAATCTTGTGGTCAACCATACCTCAGCTTCACTTCCATTCAAACTTTAGCATTACCAATAAATGAAACCTCTCTATAGCATTAACTTCTGAACCCTGCTCTCTGACTGCTACCTTCTTTCGTTTTGGTCACTCTCTATATTACCATTACTCCAACAACCTTCAATACTGCCAGATTTTCATCGTCACTTACTGTCTGTATTCTTTCTTTTTCTTACTTACTTAAGTTATGGTCTATGGCCAATCCTTAAAATATTCCCTTACCTACAGTCCAAAACAACTTGCTTTCTCTTAGGTTTTCCTACTTGATTGGGAAAATACTAATGCTATTTAAATCAACTCTTCATCCCTTCTGTGACTATTCCATTGAACTTGAATGTGGCTAGAGAATAACACACACCCTACTAGGAAGTCTCACTTTACATTTATAATGATAAATTTATAATGATACATCTACTGTTGTTAAGAAAACATCTACTGTTTTTAGGAAAACATAATACATTTTCCTAGTCCATTTAATTATTTTCTATCCCGTAGAATACTTTCATACATTCTGCTTTCTCTTTATATTTCCAAAGTATTATCTTCCATCTATGTTTTCATCTGATGGCCTTATATTAATCTCTACATAGAAAATTAAAGTAATGAAAAAAGAATGTCTATAGAGTCCTCCCACCACACCTAATAACAAAGCAGCATCTATACTCTTCTATTTTATAAAGTATCATATTTTAGAAAATTTAACACACATATTTTATAAGATAGTCTTATTTTATGTCACTTAAAGAAAATAAAACATTGTCAATTATACTATAAGATACCATCAATTGTCCAATAAATTTAAACATGAGATGTTAAAGTAAGAAACAAGTAGAGACATTTTACAATGAATAAGATTGAGAAAATGTGCTTCTATTTATAGGTCATTTATCCACTTACAACATTCTCTCTGCTCTCTGCTCTCTTTGTCATTAGCTACAAAACCTAATTACAAAATTTCTTCTCACTTCTCATATATTACTATGTTTTTCTCTACAACACATTATTACTATCAGTATTCAAAGATGCTGCTATTTTCCCTAAGCATAAAGCACAAACAAAAATCTATGCTTGTTTATAATGCCTCTACTCGCTATTTTAAAATCTCTGCAGTCACTCCTTCACCCCAACAATCCACCAAAATGCTCTTGTCACGTTAATGACTTCCACATAGTTAAATCTAGCAGTCCTCAATCCTCATCTTACATAATATACCAGGAGCGTATGACATAGTTATTCATTTCCTACTTACTTCTTCACTGCACTTCTGGGATATCACACTCTTGATTTTGTTCCTGTCCCACTGGTTGTTTTTTTCTCAGATTTGCCTTGATGATTTCTTCTCTTGTTTCTCAGCTTTAGAGTGCCCAGAGACAAAGGCATTATATTTATTCATTCATTCAGACAGACAGACAGATAGATATAGATAGATAGATAGATAGATAGATAGATAGATAGATAGATAGATGATAGACAGATAAATGATAGATAGATAGTGGTTTATCTATAGATAGATACAGATATATGTAGATAGAGGTATATATATATATCTGTCAAAGCTATTTGTATGTATAGCATCTATATCTATCTATATCTATATATCTACCTAGCTATCTAAATTGACTTTTGGGGATACAGTTTTATGAGTTTTAGCAATTGCATAGGTCATGTAGTACAACCACAATTAAGCTACAGAACAATTCACTCACCTTGAACTGATTTTTTGTTGTTCTCTCTTTTGTAATTACACTATCTCCCAACCCCTAATTCCTGGAAATTATTGACCTATTCTCCATACATATAGTCTTGCTTTTTCAAAATTATCTTGAAAATGCAATAATGGAACATGTAAACTTTTGGATCTGCCTTTTGTTACTTAGTATAAAGCATTTCACAATCATTCATGTTTTTGTGTTGATTATCAGTAATGTGCTCATTTGAATTCCTAATCAGTATTCCATTGTACAGTTACCTTAAAGCTTAGGTATTTGCTGTTTGAAGGATATATATTTGCATTATTTTCAGGTTCTAATTATTCAGAACAATTCTATTATAAATATTTACAATTTAGTTTGCAAATACATCTTCATTTCCTTAGGGTAAATAGCCAAGAACAAAGTCATTGGGTCTCAATGCAAAAGTCATCTTATCTTTCTAATTAGCTGCCAAAGTGTTTTCCAAAGAAATTCTACCACCTCACCAAGAATATTAGAAAGTCCTAGCTGCTGAATAATTTTACTTGCACTTAACACTCATCTCTAAGTTCCATCTCATATGGTGCTTTCTGAAAAATTATCACAAAAGAGACAACTTCTATTATCACTAACTGTATAAACATTTAAGAAAATGTCTATGGAATACTAAGTATAATCTTCAATTTATTGTTAGCTGTGCCAGCAATTTTTAAAAAAAAAAATTTTATGTCTCACTTCAACACATTCTTTCTAGAAAAAAATGAACTAACATTTATTCCTTAAATAAATTTGCTTTGTATTTTTTTTGCCACTCATCGCATTTGAAATGATAAAATACTTGAATAAATTTCTTAATGTCATAGCTCTTTGCAGACTATTTTCACTGCCATAAATAGAATTTCTGCATAAATTCCATTTTAGTACACTTTTCTTTTGCCCATTTATTAAATATGTTTTACTTGTGAGAATATTATTTTCTATCAATAAGGAGACCTAAAAGATTATAATCAATGATATTATGTTTAAAAGTATTTTTGTTTTGTATCAGTACTTGACTCCTACTGTTTCTTAGTTTTTTATTTTTATTGTACTTTAGGTTCTAGGGTACATGTGCAGATTATGCAAGATTGTTGCATAAGTATACACATGGCAATGTGGTTTTGCTGCCTCCATCCCCCCATCACCTACATTTGGCATTTCTCCCCATGTTATCCCTCCCCGACCTCCCCACTCAGCTACTCGTGAGGCTGAGGCAGGAGAATCACTTGAACCTGGGAGGCAGAGGTTGCTGTAAGTCAGCATAGTGCCACTGCACTCCAACCTGGGCAATAGAGCCAGACACTGTCCTGCTTCTCCCCGTCTCATGCTCCCCCAAAAGTTTCTGATTATATTGTCGTTTACTGCTAATGGGAACAATACATGTATTTTATACTGCTTTAATATACAAACAACTCTTTAAGATTTTTTCACTTAAATTCTAGTATGTATTTATTTATATATTACAATATTACAAAAATTAAAATTCACTTTGTTGTTGTTGTAGAGAACAGGTCTCACTCTGTCACCCAGGCTGGAGTGCAGTGGCATGATCTCAGCTCACTGGAACCTCAGCCTCCCAGGTTCAAGTGATTCTTGTGCCTCAGCCTCCCGAGTAGCTGGGACTACTGGCACCTGCCACCTCACCTGGGTAATTTTCCTATTTTTATTAGAGACAGGGTTTCACCATGTTGCCCAGGCTGGTCTCGAACTCCTGAGCTTCAGTGATCCACCTGCCTCGGCCTTCCAAAGTGCTGGGATTACAGATTGAGCCACTGTACCCGACCCTAAATTCACTTTTTCTTGTTTTTATTTCTATTTTTTATATATGCACCAGAATGACAGGACAATATTTAGAAGAAATTGGAAAAATCACCACCACCACCACCACCGAATTTTCAATCCACACATTTATATCCTCAGCTATACCCTTAAATGTCTTGGGTTATTGAAAGATTTTATGAATGCTAATTGATTTCTCTCTCTTAAAAGAGTGATGATAATAGGAAGTGTCTCATAGATGATGGGACATGATATTAAAATAAGCATCCCTTTGAAAAATATTGATTTGAAGGTTAGAAATATGAGCTACTTTGTGAGTCATTTAAATAAAAGTTGTTTATTTAATTAATGCTTATTCCCACTTTAATTTTATGTATTTCTAAATTGTTAAGAATTGCATTAACAAACACATTTATCTATTAGCCACCTCTTCCCCCTGCAGTTCTGAAAATATGCTACAGACATTCTATTAGGGGACAGCTCCAGTAACAGAAGATTGAGCAGATGGCTTATTTCCAGTTTTATTTTTCCAATAATTAAAGGGCTTTCATTGTTGTTAACATCTAAAGTTCATTCAAGAAGATACCTACCATGACAGATTTTTTTTTAAAGTAAAAGCATACTAGCTAATTAGCTAAGAAAAAAGCTTTGCATTTTGTGATAGACACTTTTTCCATTGGCTTGATCAAAAGAAAAAATAAACTTAACTTAAAAATTCTTTTGTTTTTCTCAGTTTCAGCACAAAAAAATAAAGCAAAAATAGAAAAAGACATCAAAGAAGAGGGAAGATGAAAAATGATGAAGTCCAGAATTAAGATATATTTTTTAGTTTCATTTTCAAAACGTAATGATTTTATGGAAGAGATAACCTCTCCTATGTGAAATATAACTTACATTTGTTACAATTAAGGTTTTATATTTTAATTTCATCTTTTTTTTCCTTTCTGGATCTGTTTATTTTTGAATTTGTTTTAAATCAGAATTTAATATGTACACATTTTATTCTCAAAAAAAATATGTGGACCAGGCACAGTGGCTCATGCCTGTAATCCCAGCACTTTGGGAGGCTGAGGCAGGTGGATCACTTGAGTCCAGGAGTCCAAGACCAGCTTGGGCAACATGGTGAGACCCTGTCTCTACAAAATATTAGGAAATTAGCCAGGCATGGTGGTGCATGCCTATAGAACCAGATGGTCAGGAGGCTGAGATGGGAGGGTCACTTGAGCCCAGAAGTTAGAGGCTACAGTGAACCTTGATTGGGCCAATGTACTCCAGTCTGGTGACAAAGCGAGACGCTGTTTCATAAACAAATAAAAATAATATAAATATATATGTGAATTTCAATTGCATTCTTTTGAAAATTGGCCAGTCTTGCTATAGGAAATAAAATATAATAGTATGATGTTTAGGACAAGAACATATGTAGAAAAAGACTGTGTACAGGAGACTGAGAAGAAGCAAATAACAAGGTGAGAGTAAAAGTTATTTTGGGTCAGTCATAATCCAGTGGCTGGGGTATGGACAACATTATATGTAAAGAAATAATTGGATAGCTAAGATCCAATTGCAATGAAAAAGAATAAAGAAGACTGTGTTAGGTTCTGTATTTATGCATTGACCAGGTGAAGAGGCAGTGAGATACAGTGTTTGATGTGCATGGTCTCTTAATTTGAGTTAAAGTCCAAACCCTGATTCTTCCCCTTAACAATTTTATATCGGCTTTGGCTTCAGTCAGCTGTTAACTCCATTGTGCCTGCCTTGAGGGATTGTAGTAGAATTAAAGATGTAACACACATCTACAATATTTGCACAGCTATTCCTGATACACAATAGAAGCTGAGTATATATTAGCAACTACCATAATGCCACATTTTTCTGGATACAATTATCTAAATTCTAAATTGAATAATTTATACTTAAAACACAAGATAATTTGAGAAGAGCACTCCTTCTTTGTGTAATTATGGAATTTAAAAAAGGCAACACTTCTAATGTAGTTGGTCTGTTTTATAAGTAGTATAATTAATAGATGTCTAATGTGGCCGTCACATAAAGTCATACTATGAATGAGTGCAGACTGTAACATTCATAGTATGGGCTGAGATTTTGAATCATCGGTTAAAAGGGATATCGAATTCCCAAGGAAGAGTAGTCAGTATTATTCCTACTACTGTGCTAGAAGGTGCCAGATACCTCTCAGCTTCATACTTGCCTATGACACATTTCTCTCTAATATTAGAGCTGGAAGACTGTACAATGCATTTCCCTAATTCCATTTTCTATATTCTTTCAATGAGAAGTAATGGTGGTAGAATAAAGAATAACTTAATAAGTGAAGCCATTTCTTTTCTTTTTTTTTTTTTTTCTGATTTTTGGAAAGGGCAGCATAAGTAGCAATGGCAACAGCAATGGGCCAGCACATGTGGCCAGACTAAGTACAACTTTTTCATTTTTGCTCTTCCATTCCTTCATTTAAAGTTCCGCCAAAGATATGACCTATTTACTGTATTATATTTTCTTCCTTTAGAATGTTTTCTCTTTTTCTATTAAGACTTTACTTAATAGTCATTACATTTATTGATTATAACCATTAGTAATAAAAGATCTCTAGTTCAAGAACTTTGGATAGAACCTGATGTTTGAATAAAGACTTAATAACTTAATTGCATGTATGAATTGCTGCGATTCATTATATGCTAGTTTATGTAATATAATTACTGTAAGTTGATACTACAAGTAATCATGTATAGTAATAGTAAATGCATGTTTGACAATCTACATAACAATATCAATCAGCATTATATTAATATTATTTCAAAGTACTTTGCCATTTATAATTCTCAATTTTCAATGATACATTGATGCATTTGGTCTTTTCAGTATTCAAGTGAGTCAAGATACATAGGAACTGAGATTTAAAAAAGGAAACTGGCCAGGCGCAGTGATTCATGTCTATAATCCCAGCAATTTAGGGGACCAAGGCAGGCAGATCACTTGAGGTCAGGAGTTCAAGACCAGCCTGGCCAACATTGTGAAATTCTGTCTCCACTAAAAATACAAAAATTATCCAGATGTGATGTGGCACACACCTGTAGTATCAGCTATTCTGGAGGCTGAGGTGAGGGAATCACTTGCCTCTGGGAGGTGGAGGTTGCAATGAGCTGGGAGCACACGACTGCACTCCAGCCTGGGTGGCACAGTGAGACTCTGTCTCAAAATAAATTAAAAAATAGGAAACTATGTATATGATTTCAGTAAATAAATTCTAAATACTATAATTTCTTCATCAATATTATTAATATGTTATTTAAAGCATGTTAAGTTAAATATTTCATGAAATGTATTAGATACTTTATTCAAGATGAATGCCACGTTTTATATCATTAACATTTTCACCATCGTAAGTATGAAAAAGATAACTTCATTAACTACATATTCATAAAAATTTTCTCATTTATTTAAACTAATATTGAAAGAAATATATTTATATATACATATATGTATATATCTCTCACATATGTATATTCATATAAATGTATGTACCTATATAAATGTCAAAAAAATTGTATATTTCACATTAGTTCTATTTCCACAATTTTTTAAAAAGTCTACAGATGCTGATCACTGACAAAATTAAAAATATATATATTGAATAAATATATATTAATGAGTTAGAGTTAAGTAAGTGTTAACATTAAAGGTAATGTGGCCATAGCCATGAATTTTAAAGAATACAAATTCATTAAAACATGCAAATTTATTATGGTCCATCAATGAGCTAGGTTGCACAATGAAGAACAGATAGACAGTATTTCCTAAAGTCATTGCTTTCCCATAAGAACTTAAGAGATAGTACAGAAAAAGAACAAGTTATTTAACATAGGATACCTCAAATTAAAAAAAAATGGCATTAATTTCAAATCCTTAAGAGGTAAAATAAAAGATGAAGAAATTTTCAAATTTACCTTAATAAAAGACAACTGCATTCACAGAACATCTCCAGGGTCTAGTCTTGTGTGAAAAACTTTTAGAGAATTATTATAAACAAATTACATGATTTGATTAATGTTTTATAGATCCCTTGATTGCTTTATAAAACTTTAGTCCATATGCAAACAATGAAGCTGTTTCAGAATCTCAGGTGAGAGAAAGTGGAAGTTCAATTATTGCTGAGGCATTAAAGGAGGAAAATTTGGTCGCTTAGGTTACACATCACAAGTAATCTTCACAGATGTGCTGAAATTCTGGATGTGAGAGATGAGAAAAAAAGAGGCCTCAAAGATGATGTCTACATTTCAGTTTAAACATCAGTTAGGTGGCATCTTTATAATGAGACAATTTAAGGAGGGAACAGTTCATGGAAAAGAGATGTCAAGGTATTCATAGAAATTAGAAATAACAAAGTAAACTACATGTATTTTAAAATATAGAAGACTTTTGATTTCATTTTTAATACTAAATATGAAATCCATAATACTTAATAATACCTTTAGTGATAGTGTTATTAACCTTAATAATTACTTAAGTCTTTTGTAGCTCCTACTGTATAATATTGTATTGAATTAACTTAGTGCATTTGCCATGTACAAAATATGGATTGTGTGTATGTTGTTAGTATGGTTTGGCTCTGTGTCCCCACCCAAATCTCAGGGTGAATTGTAATCCTCAGTATTAGGGGAGGGATGTGGTGGGAGGTGATTGAATCATGGGGGTGGCTTCCCCCTTGCTGTTCTCCTGATAGTGAGTGAGTTATCAGGAGATCTGACGGTTTAAAAGTGTAGCACTTCTGCTTCAAACTCTTGCTCTCTCCTACCACCATGTGAAGGAAGGTTATTGCTTCATTTTTGCCTTCCACCATCATTGTAGGTTTCCTGAAGCCTCCCAGTCATGCTTCCTGTTAAGCCTGCAGAATTGTGAGTCAATTAAACCTCTTTTCTTCTAAATTATCCAGTTTCCTATAGATCTTTATAGTAGTGTAAAAATGGACCAATACAGTTGTGATACTTGCTAATCTGCAAATTTTTAAAAGTCTCTGGGTAACCAGGCTCTGAAAAGTGGGCACACTGAAGTTAAATTTTTCCCAATGGATTTATTAATGGTTGTCATATTAAAGATACTGAAGATTTCTTTAAAAATTTAAAGCATATAGATTTATAAATTTTATCTTTTTAGTTAAAAAATATTCTTCTTACTTTATATCTCATATCCATTAACAGAAAATTATAATATCAGCTTATTTTATTGTGAAGGAAAATTATGTATCTTAATTCATATGTAGCATATTTATTTCCATAATGAATATATAAACATTTTCTTATTTTGAAAATTAAAAAAAAATAAACATAAGATGGAAAAATAGTTATGCATAAAAATTTATATTTATGAATACCATTTTACCACATTCAGAGGGCACTAAAGCCCATTCATTAATCCAATAAATTAAGAATCTTAGGTTTTAATACTTATATCCAGATAATTGTAAAACTAGAGAACAACTACAACAACAATGGTGAAATTAAAGTTTGAGAAAATTTCCATTGTTTTCACAAATAACCAAACACAAAGTATGTGCTGTTATTATTACATCTTATTGGTAATGTTTTGAGCTTTCATAAAATTTCATCAGAAATGTATAAAAGTTAAACAAAGAAGAAACTTTATTTTTCAAAACCAGTGAAATGTTTCAGGCTACAAAAAATACTGCAGAGAATAAACATATTAAGCACCAAGACACACACAGAAACAAACACAAACACACACACACACTATATATATAATACAATGCTTACAATCAAACTTAACCTAAATAGTACCATAGTTTATCCATCTTTCTGCTTCTTGCTCTTTCCGCTCTGTATTGTGTTCAAGAAAATAATACAGGTTGGTTTATATAATTGTAGTTTTGTAAACTGTATGGTGTATCGTTGCATGAATATGGTATATTTTATTTATACATTTAGATCAATTCCAGGTTACACAATTTTATATCACTTCCAGTATTTATACATTATTAAGATGCTACAATGAATAATCTGTCCAGGTCCTCTTTATATCTATAAATGACCTTTCCCCCTAATATTATAACAATCATTAGGTGTTTGAGTAATATAATGTGTACATTTTCAAGTTTACCAAATATATAGCCAAAATGGTAACTATAGTTGTTTGCAATTTGACATACCTATTCATCAGCAATTCATAGGGTTTCTAGTTACTTCATATTTGTTCATTATTTAGCAATTTAGATTTATTAATTTGTGAAAATATGATGTATAAAATAATTTCTTGGTATGTTTCCATATGCATTTTCCAAATTAACAATTATGTTGGACATTTTTTCATATGTCTATTGAATAATATAGATTACTATTATGTGAATTGCCTGTTTTTAACCTTTTCCCATTTTATTTTACTGTTAGGCTAGTTGTGACTTTATTTTTCTTTTTTAAAATTTATGTTTATAATTAATTTTATATTAATTTGCTAGTTTTGCAGACTTCAGTTTACTTTGAGTTCATAAACTCAAAGTCAATCACATCTACTTTGAGGTTGTGACTTATATTTTACAATTCTTTGATTAATCCATTCTTTAGGAAACTGATATAGCTGAAAATACTAAAATTTTCTATTTGTAATTACTGGGATTTTTTTTTCATTGAAAAACCATTCCCTAAACTGCATTCATGAAAATAGACCCCTACATTTTATTTGGATTTATAAAATTGTTCTCTGCCTATATGGATCAACATAAAATTGATTTTTGTATGGTGCAGAATAGTAATTTGAATTAACTGACTCTGGATATTTTATTAAATAATTCACTATTTTTGAGCAAAGCTACATAATATTTAGAAATTCTACTGTGATGAATTAGTACGGAAAGTTACTGAGGACAGAGGGGAGATCAGAGCTCTCAAAGGTACTGTAGGTTGTTTGTTGGAAGCTGCAAGTATTTTCTTATTACTGGAGCAAAGCTAGGTATAGGAAAAGGTGTGGTCCCAGACTTTATCAGAAGTATCATATAGTTTGGAGGATTTTAAATTTTATAAAGGTGCAATGGAGCATTATTGAAATATTTTTTAAAAGAAGGGTAAAACTTATTTTAATTTTAACGTAATCACTCCAATAACTGAATCTGCAAACACATTTTGAGAAAAAAAAAAACACACACACTGGCCGTTGGGCCAGATATTTTAATGGTTTAGCAAAAGGTGATGGAGAACTAATGTAGAGGTTAATAATTTATTTAAAGAAAGAAAACATTTTAAATTTAGTTTGAGATTAGTTCCATTGATATTAAAGACATTTTATATGTGATAAATGATTACAAATGTGAGCCACACAAAACTGCTTAGTATTATCATTTCGATAGAAAATATTATGTAAAAGAAACAGAGGCCATATCTTATATCATGGATAAAGTAAAATAATGAAACAAGATAAAGAGTAGCACATATGTTTAAATTGATATTTTGAAATATAGATAATATACTTAAAAAGGAAATGTAATATTATCTGAAGACATAATATAAAAGTCATAATTTCTTGTTCAAATGATTTGTAGACTTTTTAATTTCATGAAGAACAATGTTGAAGTATGAGGAAAAAGTATTTTTATCTAAAATCACCACAATCAATGGCAAGAAGTAGCTTTTTAATTTTTTCTATTATTAGAGTTCTGTGTAATTTTTCTTCATACATAAACAGTTGAGTAGCAGTATAGAAAATATTATTTCTCTCTTTCCACAAATGTTAAATAAAGGGTATGGAGATACATCAGAAAGGACTGAAAATGGCACTGCATTATAAATAAATGAAAGCCTAAAATTGACATGTTAGTAATAGCCAACATTAAATGCATGTTACTACTATCAGAAGTGGGAAAAATTAACATACTTTCTGACACTTTCCAGTAAATATTTCACAAGACATTATCCTTCCTATTGTCCTGTATTCAATAAAGTGAAATTAAGGTATATAAGTGATTAGTTTCCAAAAGTAGGCTTTATTCTGTGTTGGACTTCTTTTACAAAGGTTTTGCCTGCTGTCAGAACAACTGAAGGGCCTAACAGCTGTGTGGCTGACACACTCATAGAGTGTGGCTGTGGAAGGTATGGCAACTCTTATACAAGTCATTAAGTAAACCTTTGAACAAGCATCTAACCTTTCTTGATGTGGTCCAAAGCATTAAAAGTAAAAAATTAATTATGCTTTTTAGGAAACAGTGCATTTGCTATCTTGTGGTGATGAATTTAACCATAATATTTCATTGCAAAACATAGCCAATCTTGGAATGATTTTTCCTTAAATAAGAAATCAATTTTTCCTTATCCTAGTTTTTCAGATTGACTACATGTATTGGACAGGAAATGATTTATATAAATGAATTTTTATAATTCTATAAAAGAATTATATTTTATAATCCTATAAAAGAATTTTTGTAATAAAATTCCATTTATAAACTATATGTATTTTTTCTAGTTCACTTTTACTCAAAGCCCCTGAAAATATCAATGAGAAAATTATTGTTTCTCTTACTTTCACAGTATCAGCCATCACGCCAAACTGACTTACAACATTGAACTACATTTCACAACACCCGTATTCTCTTTTTTACTCCAACTTGCAAGACATTGAGCATGTCACTTAATCATTTTATTTGTAAGCTAAATAGAGATAAAAACATTATTGAGTTTACCTACGTGGTGGGCTTCCAGGGACAGAAAGAAATGCAAAGTTCATTCAGAGAATAATTCCATACCCATAGCATCCCCATGATTGAAAGCCAACATATGTATTTAATGCTATTTGTATGAGGCCAACACCTGAATATATTATTAGACTTGAACGTAAGTACTCTAATACTTGCTCAGATATCTAGACTTAAATACAAAAGTATTGAGTTGCGCCCCTAGCAAAAAGTTTCTCAGATTAACGAATAAAGACAAATTCATGAAATGGAGCACGGCTATAGATTTAGATGAAATTGCTGAAGTTATGATAGAAATATGTGTGTATGCAAAGGCAGCTAAAGAAAATTACTGCAAAGAATCTCATTTCTGCATAATTAGGCTTTAATCACTGAAAGACAGGAAGATTGAAACTGCTTCCTTTTATTCCCGGTTTTTATAATATATAGTACAGGATCTGACACCTCTCTCTCCCTCTCTGTCTGTTTCTCTCTCTCTCTCTCTCTCACTGCCCTCCCCTCTCTCTCTCCACACACACATACACCACACAAAAGTACACACACACACACACACACACACACGCAGGTATATATTACAATTTTGACGACAAAATTTGATACACGACACAAAACATAAGTAAAAAGTAATCAAAATATTTTTTCAGGCATTTGTTTGGAAGTTTAAAAACTACTCCCAGACCCCTTTTAATCTTTGTCTCCAGAAAATAACTATTAATAACATTTTAAGAATAATATTTTAAGAACATTCTTTAGAAATATTTCTTAGAATGGGAATTATTTTTAAATGCCCTTAAAGATGTAAGATGTACTATATGATGATGCATTGCTTTTTATACTCTCATATGTGTTTCTTTAATACTAACTTGTTATTGGCAATTAGACCTATTTCACAAAGATAATGAAGTTAATTTGGGATTTTAAAAAAGTTTATTGTCAGCCTCTCCTTCTGTAACTCATTCATTTAATACTACCTTAAGACAATAATATTAACATATTATCTACCATGTCCCACATACTATTCCAATAGCTTTTCAAATACTGAATGATTTAATCATTTAATATACCTTGACTTTTATAAGAATTTTAGACATAAACTCATTTTACAAAAAAGGAAATAAGAAAATGAGAGCAATTTATGTTCCAGAAAGTCACCATCTTAGTTATGGAAGGACTGGTGCAACACTCCCCGCTGTGTTTGCACTCACCACTCTCCACTACCTCATCTGCTAACACATGGATGATGTGATTTTACTACTACATGCATTGGGACATCTAATATACAACTAGGCAAATTAAATACTTCCATAAAAATTCACATTAATTATTTTTAAAAGTCATTAAAAATATATTGTCAGTGAATTGAGTATTTTAGAATGCATGCAAAAAGCCCAAAAAAATATTTTGTATAGACACTTGCTTTACCTGAATTCCACTAAGAATACTCATTATTCATCCATCTAAATATTCAAACACAGCACCATCAATAGTCTGGTTCATGTATTTTTTATTATTAAGATTCATAATTTGGTGTTATTTTAAACAGAGTTGAAAGGAGAATTTACCCGTTTTTCCTGACATATGAAATATGATCCCTAGATTAAACAGTACCATCAATGATCTGAATATTTAGAGAACATTATGTGTCTTTTGGTGAAAATCAATTCATATAACCTGCCTTAATAGTTTGTATGCAAATATTTTATAACATTTCCATGTTATGAAGGCCTGCTTCTTATTTTAATTTGTCCTAGAACAAACTATAAAAATTAAGTGCAAGGCAAATATTTCATCCCAATTCTTATTTCATTCTCATTAGTTGGTAGAATTTGCATGATTTTTTATCAAATTACATTTACTGTGTTTTACTTTCTCTTATTTTTCCTTCAACTCTTTTTGTCATTTATTCATTTTAATCTCTTGCATTATACATACATTCTCTTGCATTATGCACATACATGTGCCTATATAAGCTATGTTTTAACTATAATTATTTGTAAACATAGTTACAAATAATACTGGATAATACAGAAGTATATAGTATTAGTCTGTTCTCATGCACTAATAAAGATATGTTTAAGACTGGGTAGTTTATAGTTCCACATGGCTGGGGAGGCCGTACAGTCATGGTGGAAGACAAAGGAGGAGCAAAAGCACATCTTACATGGCAGCAGGCAAGAGAGTGTGTGCAGGGGAACTGCCCTTTATAAAACCATCAGATCTCATGAGACTTATTCACTATCATGAGAACATGCAAGGGAAAAACCTGCCCCTATGATTCAATTACCTCCCACTGGGTCCCTCCCATGACATGTGGTGATTAATGGAGATACAACTGATGATGAGATTTGGGTGGGGACACAACCAAACCATATCAATAGGAAAATGAATTAAATCATGTTATAAAGGTATCAGGGTTTCATTTTCATTTAGACTGCAATAACCACTTTCATATAATTTTATGTAATTCGGATTTTGAACTTTCAACACTTGCCTATTCTACCACTAAAACTCTGTACTACAGTTAACTGTTTCTGACACAGTGGTACGTCATTCAGAACTCATGTCATTCACTCTCCATAGAACAGTAACCTCAGAATATCTATAGGTGGCAATATACGTTTCCACTATTGGTCTTGCTTACATGTTCCCTTGTCAGTAATATTCATCCTGAATCTGGTTGGTGTTCTCCAAATTGCTCACAACTTCTATGTTTAACTCATTAGGTATCTAATAGCAGCTATTGTTTATATGTATTTCACAGAATGAATTCAACTCTCTAGACTTAGCACAAAAGCAAATATTCCTCAAAATTTTTCCATCAAAGTCTGACATTCACAGGCCCCTCACTCCATGGAGGTGCATAAAGTTTCTTGATACAGAAACAAATATTGTTTTTTAGAACCTAAATTATCTCCCTTTCTTACAAGTAGATTTGTTTGGTAGGTAAATACTTTGATCAGCACAATGACATGAAGGACAAATCTCTCCTAGGGCCATGCTTAATAAAATAAATAGTTATTGAATGTTCTGTCAGTCAGGTACTGGCTGTAATTCTGAAAGGAAAATTTTCATAGACAAAGGTTAAAGTTACGTTTCATTGATAGTAGTGAAAATTTACAGAGTCTTTTTAGGAGACAGCAGAGAAAAATGTTATTGGTCAGGAAAAACAAGAGAATGAGATAAAAAATAAACATATATAATGGATAAGTAAATTTAATTTTTGCTTTTGTGTTAAAGCAATTAGAATACTGTGTTCTATGTTCCTACAAGAACTTCAGTAGTGTCTCCATGTCCACTTTGGGACATATAGCCAAATATGAATATGACCTCGGTGCAAGAACAGAATAATAATAAGACTGCTGTTTCATGGACATCTCTAGCTCTGTTGCACTATTATTTCTTGGGTATGAAGATCATATCATATTCTTTTTCAAGTGTTTCCTCTTGGAGCTCAAAAATAACTAAGCAAATAGACATCTTTGAAAAATTCAGTGAGGCTTATTATGCAAGGAAAATAATGTTTCCACTTATATTTCCTTAAACCTTATATTCAATTTGCAAATCTCACTGTATTTATAAATGAAACATGTTTTTTGATAAAATTAAAACCACTTAAGTCTTCACTTGTTCTTTGATGTATGCTCAATTAACTTGTAAATTTGACAGATTAAATTTTTCTAACCATCTAAGACCATTTATAAACTTCATTAAGTAATCATGACACTTCAGATTACAATTACAAATTCAATATGTCTAATTCTTTCAAGCACTTCAAAACACTTAATAAGTAAGTGAGACTTTAAGAGCCAGTATGCAATTTGCTGAATTCCATCTGCCTGCCAGGGAGACCACTGTTGCGCCGCACAATTAAGACTTTGTGAATTTAAAACCATAGGTAGAGATGTTGGGGAGTAGAGCTTGAAGACATATAGCTGACTGAGGATGAATTCTTTTAATTCGTGCCATAGATCATGCTAAGTAACATTACAATGGCTATAAGATGTTTGTAGACTTGATCCTATGTTCCTCTCTACAAGTTCCCAAGGATAATAAATCAAAAATGAAGACATATTGAAATTATATATATAAATCACATATATTTGTGTCTATATATATATACGTGTGTGTGTGTGTGTGTGTGTAGACATATGCTAGGTTGTTACCAATTATTAACAAATGTCTGATCACTTGGATATATTATAGTCATGTATTTTACATTTTTATGTTCTGTTAATGAAGTTTCCACTATTTGGTTCAATAGTTATCATGGTGATACGTTTCTAAAATGACCTTGAAAATTTTGTGTTATGCATCTTAAAATTCTTAAGGCAATATTTATTGCTAAAATAATTAGTTTGTAAATTTTGCTTCATCAATAGGTTTTATCAGGATTCTGTTACCTATATAAACTGATTTTGAAAATAACTGGTTATGTTCCATGTGGAAAGATGAGATATGTAGAAGGATGTTGATTATATTTAAAGTATAAAGTAATCCATTTGTAATAATACAATTATTACATACATAAGCATCCATGTAAATATACAAATTCTATAATTTGAAACATTTTGAAATTGTAACTCCTCTAGAATGTCTACATTTTATTAGTTTGCACTATTTTATGACTAATAACAATATGGGATTATGAAGGTTTTTGAACACTTTCTAGTTTTTAGGCACTAGCCTAAGCATCTTCTAGGTTACCAGCTAGTTATTTTTCATTTTTAAAATTGTTTCAGAAACATTATAAATGTATTTGAAATTATTTAATTTAGATTTATTGTGATGTGAAATATTTTTATGATCTTGTTTCATATTTCAAATGAAAAGGAAATTGGTGTATTATTACTGTAGTGCAACTAAAAGCTTTTATTTTACATTGAATTCATGAATTATATTAATGATAATGTGACAGTTCATTATTTTTTTCACTTTGACATCACTTATATCATCTAAGACTCTCCATCTTTTCCTAAAATCTGAAAAAACTTCAGAATTAAAAATTCACAAAGTGCTAAACTCAATACCTTTGTAGAAGAAAGCTTTCTGGATATATATTTTCAAGTATATTTCATCTTTATTGGTTTGTTCTTATTTTCTTTCTTGAATCAGTTGTGAAAATATGCCATATATTTATTTATTTATTTTTAATTTTATTATTATATTTTAAGTTCTGGGATACACGTGCAGAACATGAAGTTTTTTACACAGGTATACACGTGCCATGGTGGTTTGCTGCACCCATCAATCCATCATATACATTACATATTTCTCCTAATCCTATCCCTCCCCTAACCTAGCCCCTGACCCTCTTATAGGCCCCAGCATGTGATGTTCCCCTCCCTGTGTCCATGTGTTCTTGTTGTTCAGCTCCCACTTATGAGTGAGGACATGCAGCGTTTGGTTTTCTGTTCCTGTGTTAGTTTGCTGAGAATGATGGTTTCCAGCTTCGTCTATGTCCTGCTTCATCAATTGGTTTTCTCAGGATTCTGTCACCTATATAAACTGATTTTTAAAATAATGGGTTATGTTCTGCGTTAAGAGATGAGATATTAACTCATCCTTTTTATGGCTGCATAATATTCCATTGTATATATGTGCTACGTTTTCTTTATCAGTCTATCATTGATGGGCATTTGGGTTGGTTCCAAGTCTTTGTATTTAAATATTCATATTAATGTTCATAAAGTATTTATATTTTAAAATTTTTTTCATAATTTGATTATTATCCTGTATCTTCAGTATCACTATATAATCTTTATTGCTCTCTTTTCTACTCCACTTGTTTTCAGCAGATGTGTTTATTTCTAATTTGTAAGATATGTTTGTGTTAATTTTATTGTTTTCTCATTTCTAAATCAAATAATTTATCTTTTAATTTTGATAATTAATTTTTCCTTTAAGCATATTACTTTTTAAAAAACACTATATCGATTTGAATTGATAACAGAATGAATGAATCACCTGGCATACTAATTTACTTAGTCTAATTTAGATTTCTTGGAATATTTATCACATTTTATATAATTATTCACAGAATGTTTACGTACATCACTGGACCTTAAATTCTCTCTCTCTCACACACACACACACACACACACACACACACACACACACATGGTTATATGTTACATTGCTATAGTTTGGATATATTTATAGTTGGGATATAGTCTAACTATAAATTACACATAAATATCCTATTCACCATTATGTTCCCTTTGCCTAGCAGAATGTCTGGTATGTAAAACTTATCCTATAAACATTAGTTAAAATGGATCGAATCTATTTACTAGTCATATATATTTGCGTATTTTTCTCTAAGTTATATTTAACTCCATAGTTAAAAAGTTTCTTTATAATTCTTCCATTAGCTTTTGAACTAATTTATCCCTTTTAGTATAATTCTAAATGGCATATGATTATAAATGACTAATTGTTTTACTATAAATTATCTTCTTTTAATAGCTTTTGTCATCTTTCTGGTAGCAGAAAACCCCATCTGATGCCAATTCCCCATGATAATAAGGGAATGTAATCAAGGATTCTTTTCTAATAATGTGAATAGGTGTGCAGAGACTAACAGAGGTGGTATAGCGGGTTTATTCTTTTTATGGCAGTGACATTGTGCTCTGTAACCAAGGGTAAAAGCTCACGCACTCTTAGCAACAAGGAAATTGTGAGAACATGCCCCAGATATTTCTTCACTTATATATGAATTATATACACAGTTTATTTTGAAAATACACAGTTTTTAAACTTTTGTAAAACAAATATATTTTTCTTTACTATGTAATCACTAACTAAGAGAAAAATATTTACTTGGCCAATTTTGTTCACTTGGGAACTTCAGCACTTCCTGATCATTAGGGTTACCTTGATTTTTGTCTTTCTTGAGTACTGACTTAGGTGTAGTCCTTTATTTGTTAGTCCCCTTATTTTATCAATAAGTATTGTTTTCTTAATTAGTATCAGTTACCGTTTCTTACAACGGAAGAAAAATAATAAGAAATACAAAATAACTAAAATTAGTATTAAAGTATAGATAAGATGTCCTCAAGGGCATGTGTGGTGTTGGGCCAACATGGAGAAAAAGCCAGAGATTTCTACTAACCATCACAGATACAATCAAATGATCCGAGGATTGTTGAGAACACTGGAAGGGTACTTTGTTCTACGTCTATTAGTCGATATGAGGAAGGGATTGCATGACTCTGCTGGCACTCACCAAATGCTCATACACTCCCATGGCATTCCATCATGAGTTGCTTCTTGTTACAAACTTCACTCAAAAAGTAAACTTAAAAAATAAAATTAAAACTTTAAAAAGGAAAAAAACATGATTGTGTCTTTCTTTTTCTTCAAGCAGTATAGTTAGTTAACTTGGCTCTATGGGAAATAATTTATGTTTTTTTTTCAAAATTATCTAATTAATTTTTCAAGGGATTGTACTGTAAAATTGTTCCAGCTTGATCAATTCTCTCAATAGTGCCTTATATCAGATTTATTTAATTTATATCTATCTATTTATAAACAAGACCAATTTACTACCTGCAAAATCCATGCAGAAATGTGGCTTGAGGTGCTGTGATTTGTGTTTTAAATGATTTTAAATGTAATCTAAATATCTTGTACAATTCATCTTCACCTTCTTTTCTGTTACAAAAACCATGCTGCGCTTTGCTGAAATAGACTAGCATACACATTGATGACCATTTTTAATCATTTCATAATTGTTATTCTAATAATTATAAATCACATTTTCTCTTTGCAGATTATTAGATTATGAATGAGGTTCTTTAAAGCAATGTAACATTAGTGGTTAATATATTTCAGAGGCTCCATTGAGTTCTAGGAAATCTGTTCTCTCTGAAGTTTAAACAATGAGATAGATATATCATCATAATTTCTATTATTGCTACAGGTTCTAAAACAAGACAAAACTATAGGCCTTTGTGGTTTTCAGGATCAACATTCACATAATTACATCAATTGTAACTTGAGTCTTGCTTATTTAAATTTTGTATATTTCAAACAAACACCTCACTCTTGTTCTTTACTGTTGTGATGCTGGTGTTCATGACACCAGCTTAGCTTTGTCACTGGATAACAGCATTTGTATTTGCTCTCCATCAAGTTAATTTTCTCTCCTGTAATCTTAAGTCTTCAGGAAAATGAAACAAAAAGTGTACCCACTTCTCAGACTGAGCTCATTTCATGCTGTTTGGCTTTTTCCAATTTGAATTAGTCACAGTTGTATGAAGACTCTAAAATCTCTTTGTTTCACACACTATATTATTTTTTATAATATTAAAATAAAATTTCAGAAATGTTTTACTCTCTCATGACTAAGATATATTTAAACGCTGTGAGGTAAAAAAATCATTGTCCAAAAGTATGAATGACCATTACTTCTGCTGTATATTACAAATAAGGCAAGAGTGTCCTATTGCCAGTTTGCTTTTTTATTGCTATTATTTTTTACTGATAACTCCTAAAGACCACAAGCCAGACATTTGCATTGTTCTTTATAATGCAAATAGTCTTATTTCTTCGTCTTTTTCACATTTGATCATACTCTGTCAGCCCTTTTCTTAAATTTTGTTTCTGTTTCTTGCAGAGTAAATATAAATTTTGGAAGACTTGAAAATAAATTCAAGGTGAATACAGCGTAAGTTGAATTTAATGTTTAAAGTTTTAAAAAATACATAATGGTCTTTTAGATTATTAAAACATAACACTTTCCAATTGTTTCTGATCACTTTTGGTAAAATAAAATATCATTTGAGAATGTTACTTCTAGGGAAAAGGTAGGAAGAAAAGTGATTTTTTTCAATTAATATTTTAGTTTACGCACCCTAACAAGTGTGAAATTTTCTTATATAATTTAACTCCAATTAAAATATTTTCAGAAGCCTTTGAATAATCATAAATATAAAATAACAATTTGACAATGACTAGAATGAGGTATGCATTGCCATGTAAATCTAGTTATTTTCAGGTGGAAAATTATCATATACGATACATAGTTGAAGAACTTGGAAAACACAAACAAGGCTGAAATGTCAATAAATCAGTGTGAATTATAAAATATTTCTTACCCTAAAACATGTCGTTAAAGTTTTAAAGTGTTTGCCCGTCATAGTAAGAAGAAAGAAAGATTCTTAAACCAAAATCTGTTTTTTGACTTAATTAGTGCTAAATACATATTTGTTTTTATATTCATTTTTTGTCTAACAACTTTTGCTTGTTAAAATGTACACCTAAGAATCATCTAGTTTTTTGAGACACATGGATGGAATTTCACAGCTGATTGAGATGGTGCCATATCTTTAACTTTATGCAAAGAAAATATATTTGATTATTTTCCTCTGATCCACAATTTTATGATTTTAATTGACCCGGAAACAGATCAAATTTTTTTCTAAATCATTCTGAAAAATTTTAATAATAGGGAAAATTTATATTATAGAAGTCAATCTAAATCTAATACTTGTTTAATCAGATAATTTTATAAAAAATCATTGATAAAAGTATAATAGGATTGTCCAAAAGCTTAGTAATATGTTAAATATATTTAAACAGATAATGACTTTACTGATGTATTATACTCTACTGATAAAATATTTTTGTGTAATGAGAAAGATTGCCAACAAATAGTATTGACTTACCTACGGTCACTGACTCACTTTTTACCAATTCCAGACGCTAACAGTTCTTATATTAAAAGAGTAGACACTGAAGTGCCATTAAAAATTATGGACTGTTGAAGATGTATTAAGTAAGTTAGTAGAAATAATCACTCAGCAAAAAAAGAAGAGGTATGTGGTAATGTGAGAAGGTGAATATGTATGTATATAAATATATATTTTGCATGCAGTTATTTATAAGGAAAGTGAAATACAATAAAGAAAATATCTATGATTACCTATTTATGCCTTTTGAAAGACTTTATCCTTTATTTGAATTTCTGAAACTCTAATAATTTATTTTATCTTCATTACATCATTTTCTATCCTTCACTAAGGATAAGTATGTTTATTCTCTAAATTAATTATGAGTATCTTGAATAACAGGGCTATATTCTCTTATTCTTTCATTATCTCAATTTACTTTGCACAATGCTTGATTATTTTTGGATAGATAGATGACATAATAACTTAGATTTCTGTATTTTATATGCCATAATATAAATTCAGAAATCTTGTTCAGGTAAATATGTCAGGTAAAAATATTCAACCGTGGAGAATAGCACATGAATAGAAAAAGTAATTTATTGTGTTTGTTAAGATTGTTACAGATACCACTACTGTCTGCTGACATCATATCATACACTCAAATAGTTCCATAACTGCAAGCATGAGAATGTTTAAATTTCAAATCAAATTAGTTTTAATTCAAAAACAAGAAACACAGACATTTCCTTAGGTCTCTGTAAATTATTCATTAATTCACCATGCATTTTCTCAATGTATCTGAACAATGTTTATGTTTTATTTTGAGTCAGACTCAATTCAAATTTTTTGTGATATGGCAATGAATTTTTAAAAACGTGTTTGCAAATTACAAAAAGCCTGAGTTAACTAAAATTAACTCCAGATGGATTAAAGACTTAAACATAAGACCTAACACCATAAAAACCCTAAAAGAAAACCTAGGCAAAACCATTCAGGACATAGGCATAGGCAAGGACTTCATGACTAAAACACCAAAAGCATTGGCAACACAAGCCAAAATAGACAAATTGGTCTTAATTGAACCCCAGAGTTTTTGTACAGCAAAAGAAACAATCATTAGAGTGAACTGGCAACCACCAGAATGGGAAAAAAATGTTTGCAATCTACCCATCTGACAAAGGGCTAATATCCAGAATCTATAAAGAACTAAAATATATTTACAAGAAAAAAACCAAACAAACCCATGCAAAAGTGGGCAAAGGATATGAACACTTTTCAAAACAAGACATATATGAGGCCAACAAACATATGAAAAAATGCTCATCATCACTGGTCATTAGAGAAATGCAAATCAAAGCCACATTGAGATACCACCTCATGCCAGTTAGAATGGCAATCATTAAAAAATTTGGAGACAACAGATGCTGGAGAGGATGTGGAGAAATAGGAACACTTTTACACTGTTGGTGGGAGTGTAAACTAGTTCAATCATTGTGGAAGACAGTGTGGTGCTTCCTCAAGGACCTAGAAATAGAAATTCCATTTGACCCAGCA